>LOJH01000334.1:0-14487 GCA_001685095.1 Ellobius talpinus | reverse complement strand
TTAAAAAAACATAAAACTAATGTGTTTGAAATATAGGACAGAGTTGTATAAAAAAAGTTACTAATAGAAGTCCTCCAAAAGATCTTAATTGAGTGATTTAATATTAATTCATCAAATCTACCTCACACTGTATAATTTTAGTGAGAAATTTCTTCCCATATTTTAACTGACTAGATAGTTTTAAAGCAGAGCTTTACATTACGAATTTAGAGGGGACCAAAACTGCACCTGCAGTAAAGAGAGAGGGCGGAGCAGGAGGAGGCTGGTGATGAATGCCAGTTGTTACTACAGTGGGGACAGAGCTGGTTGCAGAGTTGGGTGGAGCATCCATGCCAGATGGCTGTAAAGGAGGAAGTGGAGGAGGTGGTCCTGTCAAAACCAAAGAATAAGAAATATCATCTGAAAGCAAACAAATGAAATAAATTATTATACATTCAAACCTAAAATGCTCTTTTATCAACTAAAATGTTTTCTATAAAGAACAAGGTCTTACAAGTAAGTTAAAGTTTGTACAGTAAATATTCTTTTTAATCTATTCCAAAACAGTTTGCTGTAAACTATAAAAATCTACAAGCGAGGGAGCAAGTCACAGGCTGTTACAAATCACAGTAAGTAGTTTATAGGAAAGGTGACTTGTGCATGATATCCAAGTGGGGGGAGAATACTTCGTTTCTACCAGGTTTACTTTAGAAATTATTAACAAAAACAAGTATGAAATTACTAATTTCATAAAAGACTATAAGTAAGCAATAAATACTAGGAAACAACTTAATCTACTGACCTGTGACAGGTGGCAGACTGGGTGGTAATGGCCCTGGTGGTGGCACTGGGGGTCTGAGATTCACAGGTGGGGGTGTAAGAATTGGAGGAGGTGGAGGCAGTCCAGGAGGAGGTGGTCCTTCAACAACAGGCGGCTGCGCTGGAAAAGGCAACATCCCAGGCAGGTTCACATCTTCTACCACTACTGGATCACTTCCATGATCAAAAGGACACATGTCTCCTCTCATACAAAACCCCTTTTCTGTAAGTAAAGGATTATTAAAAATAAATGTGAAAAGCTCTAGAAATACAAATTATCTCTGAGTTAGCAAACAGCAGATAAGAGTATTTTTAGTATTGGGCAAAATTATAATTTACACTTGCACAAGAGCTCTATTCATTCCTAGTAATATAAGCAACTGTCAACTAATAATATGCCTAACATACAAAGTGAAAAAGAAAATTTAAATAAGCATAATAAATAAAATAATATAAACTTACATGCAACTTCCTATTTATCATTAGATAACACACTTATAACTTAAGTCTCATTTTACACCAAAAACATATTGCAACTGTGCTTTCAATACTAAACATAATCTTTCATAGTAAATCCGTACGTCTGATTCTTTTGAAAAATCTTACATAGGATGTGTTTACTTCATAGGTCCTACATATACTTCAAAATAATCACTGATTTCATAAAAATGATTTCATCAAAAATGTTCAAGTGAGCAGATTCCTTGAAAGGTAACTCAAATGGTATTTACTCATTTTTTGGTAAACTCCAACAATATTATAAACACAATCTAAAGTGTTAATAGCAGTGACCTAATGGGAAATGACATGGAATTCATAAAGTGATAAAAGCTAATCTGTCCTTTCTAATATCATAGGTAACTCCTTTTGAATTATTATACAATCTAAACAAATAAAATAAACACAATAAATTACACAAAAATAGAAAAAAAATCCACTCAAGTGACTTACCATCATAATCTCTACACCGTTTTTTTGGCATTGGTGGCCTCACATAAGAGTTGTGATCTACCTGGTCTTCATGAAATTCAGACCAACTTTCGGTAGTGTTATTACCATGATGAGTAGGAGCAATTACAGTAATGGTGCTGCTCAAAGTAGGTACAGGATAGTGGCCAGATGAAATATTAGATACTGAAGAGACTGGTGTATAATTATTTTCTAATGGATCTGTTCTGTCCAGGTCATATTTAGGTTTCACCAGATCCCTTTCTGAAATAAAGCATAAATAACTTGCAAAACTATATTCTTAAAAAAAATTACAGATCTTAAAAAAACAGTGTCAGTTTTTGCTAAACATAGAACAGTTCAAACTTTCACAGATGTTCTCCTTTATAAGTTACTTAATAACTCGCTGATCAAAGTGTAGACATAAGTGATTAGAGTGCTCAGTCCTACACAGACAGCTAGGTCCCAGCCTTTCCCAAATATCTGAGGAGACAGAAAGGTTGTAGAGACACAGTTCAGAAGACCAGTGTAAAATAGTGTCTTCTGGATACTGTATTCATGAACGCATAGCCGATATGGCTGCCTGCAGATCACACTGACTCCAGCATATAGAGAGAAGAGACTCAGGAGGCCCCACTCTTAGCTCAGGAGCTATCAGCTGCTGATGGCTGCAGGGGCAGGAGTCAGTACACTTCAGTAGCACAGCTGGCTGTGATACAGTGGATGGTAATCTAGACTCATGAACATCTTAGCAGCACTAATTTGATTTGATGCGATAATTAAAATATTAAAAAAACCTCAAATTGGAAAATTGAGGGGAATAGGTCTGGGAGGATTTGGGAGTATAATAGTAACAACATATTGTATTCACATATAAAATAACCAAGAAATATTTTAGACTTTAAAAATAAAGCTGTCCAATAAATATACATTGTGCCAAGCTCAGTCAATATACATGAAATAAAAGTCTTTAGTAGAAAAATTTAAAGAGTATTCGCAAGCCAGACTTGGTGGCATACACCTTTACTCCCAGCTCCTGGGAGGCAGAGGTAGGTGGACAAAGTCAAACTGTTCTATCTAGAGTGTGGTCCACAACGGCCAGAACTACATAGTTAGGCATTATCTTTAATGAAAACAATAAATATGTAATTTTTTTAGGAGAACATTCCTAGAAGCCAACCATGGAGATGCATGCCTTTTATCTCATTACACAGGGGGCAAAAGCATGCAGATCTCTGGATGTTTAAGGACAGCCCAGTGTGCATAACCAGTTCTAAGCCAGTCAGGGCTACACAGTGAGAACTTGTATTCAAAAGAAAAGAAAAAAGAGAAGGCTTTCTCAAAAATCATAGTAGGAGACTGAACAGAGGAGGTGCACGCCTTTAATCCCAGCACTTGGGAGGCAGAGGCAGGCAAATAGGAAAGATAAAAGACAACACACTGAGCAGCATGGAAGGATTTTCAAAGTGAAGAACTATAACCAAACCACGAACACATGGATTACTAACCTCGGCTTCGTGTCCGGCTTCTGCTCCTCGTCCGGCTTCTATCTCTATCCCGGTCACGAAGCCGCTCTTTACTCCAACTTCGGCTGCGACTCCTGCTGTAACTGCGACTTCTCCCTCGCCTTCTGTTATACCGGTCTCTGTATGAATCTCTTCGAGGAGGATTTCGATCATAATCTCTTTTGCGAGAACGATCGTCTTTTTTCCTCTCATCGCGGCTTCTAAAAAAAAATGTATCATCACTTTTATGTGAATAATGCTGAAGTAAATGTAAGGAGAAAAAAACCCTTCAAATATGTAAGCTGTGTCATTATCATAATACAAACAAGGGCAACTTCAAAAATTGAAAATTCTGAGATTGCTTATTCTAAAAGCTTTTAAAAAGAAAAATCAAGTCTCTTAATTCTTAGTCTTATGTACAATATCTATTCAATTATGTATCTACACAGAAGGCATCTACATGCGTCTTATATTACAAAAAGTCTATATATACAATCACATTTACAAGTATCGCTTACATCATACTCCAAACACTTTTGAAATCATAATAGGAAAAATAATTTAAACACACTAAAGGGAACATTCAACCCCCAACCCCACTGTTGCCGAAAAGAGCCCCAAATAAAATCTCTCACTAAGAGCCACTGGATCTGAAGTTAGGGAAAGCAACATCAATAGCAACCAATATACAAAGCACTATTCCAAATCTCACGCTCAGCACATACACTGGACCTAGATATTCTTGGTAGAAAAGGACCCAATTATACTTTCCTGAACCAATAAGAGAGCATCAGTGCTGAGAGTGATGTTGGCACATGTCTGCAATATAATCCTAGCACTCAGGAGGCAGAGGCAGGATTGCCATGAGTTGTTTGCCACCTAACTGGCAAGATCCTAGATAAAAAAAAATATCCAAAAGAACAAAGAAAATATAAATGCTACTTATCCTTATGTAAAATATAACCTAAATAATAAAAAATGAAAATTAAACAAATCACCTGTTGTCTCTGTAGCGGGAGCTTGACTGGGGAGGACTATGATTCAGCCTTCTGGAAAACTTCTTCTCTCGCTCTTCCTCCTTTGTGAGCTAATATAAAAAAAACGGACAACTTTACCAACAGCAATTCTTTGCCATATTATTATTAAAAAGACTTAATATTAAGCTTAATTTATATACTAGAAATACAAAACTATTATCACAATTTCAAGCAAAATTAATTTCTCTACCAAATACCCTTTAACCTGTAATTGTCTAAACTTAAACTGAATAATAGTCATAGACCCTTACTTCAGATAATAGTGGCAAAAAAGAAATGTAAACAAATGCCTTCAATTCAACATTTGAAAGCCAATTACTTCAAAAGTTTAGCATACATCCATACTTCTGTTTCATGGACTTGGTCCAACATCATAGAACAGAGAAGACATTAGTACTAATCAAGTCATAAATAAAAGACTACATGAGAAAATACAAAATGAAAGTTTATTTAGTATAATATACATATAATAATACAAAATGAAACTGTCATTTTAGAGCATCATGTCAGCTATATATTACTGTTTCCTACAGGCTCTATTCATATTTTATAGTTATAAAGCTATTACAGGAATATGCCTTTAGTCATTACTACACTATCTGAATTATCCTTCTCACAACACTATTACATAGGACATTAGTATGGGATTAGAAAGAATTTAAAAGTTAGACAAATCCAGGATATTGACAATAGATTCTGTAAATATGCCAAGGCTTTGAAACTTGTGTATTTTAAATAAAGAAATTCTGATGCAGACAATTTATTAATATACATATCCAAATTTATGTCAGCCTTCCCAGAAACCCAGAAACCCTCTAGGACACACACACACACACGTAAAACCCACTGGTATGAAATGTACACCACATGAATTAATTAAATAGAAACACATCAAAAACATGAAAATGCTTCTTTCAATAATTTGCACCTCCATCAATTATTTTTCTCTTCCTACCCACTACAAATTCTCTTGCCAATCCATAAAAAACCAAGTACTAACAAAATCCAACTGGTGTAGTTTTATTTCAGACTTAGACTCTATGTAGCCAAAGCTGGCCTGAAACTTAAAAACATTCTATCTCAACCTCAAGTGCAGGTATAAGCCTAAGGATATCTAGGTCTCCTGGAGCACTTTTCCCCTTCTACTTGCCACAATGTATGCTTCCAAGCAAAACAAGTAGCATTCCATCCTAAAAACATACACAGCAATATAGTAACATATTTTACACACACAGCAACATCCCATAATACATGTGCAATCAGAAATTTTTAGTGTTCCCACACTATGTGGCATTTTGATAATTCTGAAAGATCATCTACAAAAACCTTCGACAACTAATCAATAAAAATATTAAAAATAACAACTTTAGCAACAGATAGAATAATAAGCTTTTGCCATCATCATGCACTGGGACAAGGGTCCAGAGTTACTCAAGAGCTCTTGAGAATAAAATATAATTTAAAGCTAGATAAAGCGACAGGCACCTATACTTCCAGTTATTTCAGAAGCTGACAAAGAATGTCACTGCTGCTAGGTGTTGCTTCATCTCACCCACACATGCGCTCTCCCTTCCCATATGTATATGTGTATGTAAATATGGACATTTAAGTACATACACACAAAATTAACTGCTAGTAATCCAGACTTCTACCAGCAGGCAAAGTTTAATCGTTTTATGTCTCTATGTAGGCAAAGTGATAATTAGAAAAATGGTGGCCTCCTTACACTGTATCTACTATATTGTCAGGATTACAAAACAGTCATAAAAGTATATTATGATCCTCTCCTTCAGATAAAACGGACTCAGATAATGTGTGTACGTGTGTGTGTATTCATATTCAGGTAGAGATTAAAAATAGTTTTGAGAATTATTACGTATTTATTATGTATGTATCATTATACAATGTGTTACTTATATAATCTTAGAATGGATTAGGAAGGAAAAAAAACCAAAAGCCACACCCACTTCTCCCATAGTACAAGAATCTTCCAACAGTAACGATACTATCAAGTTTACCAATTGCTATATATACATTATTTCATTTGTTCATCACTATAACCCTGCAACAATTCCATTTTACAGCTAAATAAAACAAAGCTTGGGAAATTACATTTTCAACATCATGCCAAAACTTTAGTAAGATTGGTATGTAGGGCCTACAGAGGTAGTACAGAGGATAAGGGCATATACTGCTCTTGTAGAAGACCTGAGTCTGCTTCCCAGCACCCATGTCAGGCAACTCAGAGATACCTATAACTTCAGGACATCTGATCGTGGGCATTGGCACTCATGCCCACACAGACACACAAGCAAACATCATTAAAAATAATATTTTTAAAAGGATAGGCTGGGGTCAAGTGTGGTGACATACAACTGCAGCAGGAGGCAGAGCTAAGAGACTTATCAGAGAAGTGGAAACCATCTTAGTGTATACTTCGAGTTTCAGTCAAGCTAGGAATACATAGTCCCTGTTCCAACACTTTTTAAAGTAAAGCTAGCTGAATACAAAAAAGTATAGTATGAATGTCAGATACTGTTTTCTCTGGCACAACTGTCCTCGGTCATCTTGATTTTTACCAAATTGAGAAAATCTTAATTATTAAGGTTATTAAGCAAATGGAAACACAAATTATAAAATGTAATTTAAAACTTCCAAAAAATTTTTAAGTATAAAGTCATTTCTATTGCTTTGTGAAAGTTCCTGTTTGACTATGTTGAAAATATTCTGAATAAACATATGAAGGGCAGACAGTACATTTCCTGTTATCCTGATGAGTTTCACAGAACAACTATAGGATTCCATGACCAATAGAGTTCAAAGCAGACTTAGAATGCTAAGTTTTAAAAGGGCCTACATGTAAGACTGGTTGATCTTCAGCTACCTTCTGAAATTTTGGTATCTATACCGTCCCCACCATTTCTTGATAAGGATGGCTCACTGTACGGTCTTTGCAAAAACACAATGGTTTATGCCAACACTTGCTTTTCTCTTGGGAGTCTGGAATTCTGTTATATGTTATATAGTAGGTGCCTACTCCAAATAAAAATTTAGCACTGCTGCTCTTCCAAAGGACTCAGGCTCAGTTCCCAACATCTACATGGTGGCTCCCAACCATCTATAACTGGTGATCTGAGACCCTCTTTTGTCTTATATGCACTAGGCACACACATGATACATAAACACCTAGGCAAAACATCCATAAACACAATGAAATAATTTTTAATTTTTTAATTCAAAATACGTCTTGCTGCTATAACTAGTCTCGAGGGGAATTAAGCATATCCCATGTGACCCCAGTGAGTCTTGACACTTGCACTAATTTTCCACCAGATTTCCTCGCAAACCATTTTTCTTTAATAACTTTTAACTCTTTTGTATTAACTAAATCATTGCCATGATTACAACTAAATTCCAAGTTCACTAATTACTCCTAGAGAAGTCCCTGAACTTAGGAACAGGTATTTAGGACACATAACAGAAAAATGCAGAAAACTTGGCTGATTATTCCTTCAATGAACTTAAGGAGCCAACAAAACATAACGAATTCTCACCTCTTCTTTTTTTATATCTTTTTCTTGGTGCTGAAGAAAGTCTACCTTCAGGCTTCCTGACGATGGTTGCTCTGGAGGAGGTAGATAACTCTTTGTATTCACAGCATCAAAAAGCTTCTCCACAAATATCTGTGTCTCTAAAAATAAAACCAAAAAGTTCACAGAACAAAATATATTCAGTAAGACTTTAATTCCCCTGTTCTACACAGCAAGTTCCTTAACATCCTGATCAATAGCTTGCCAAGCAGTGTATAATGGTACAAGTTCCATGACAACATTCATGTTTCAAGACTAGAATGACAAGTTTCTTGGCCAGCTGCTTCCATCCATGACTATTCTTTGACATGTAGCACAACCAATATATAAATACAAGAACTAGTCATTACCTAGATGTGGGAAACGTATAACAAAGTTGAAAAGATGCCCTATACAACATTCCAAGACATTTTCTTAGTATTGTCTAAAATAGGCAGTCATTTCCTGAATATGTTAGTCTATGCTACAAAACAACTATAAAAGATACTGAGGAAACTAGTCATATATATAAAATCAGTAATATGTGTATTCAATATTGTTTCAGCTAAAAGCTTTGTTACAACGAGGGGCTAAATTCCTTTAATATTCAGTCCATAATCTTATTTTATAGAACTTACTCAAAAAGCATTTTAAAACTAAAGGTGTTACCTTTCTGAAGAAATACATCAAGCTGATCAATACATAATGCCTTTAATTCCTTTTCACTTTTGTCTTTCTTTACCAGAGCCAAAACATATTTTGCTAGGGCTGATGGATCGGCATCACAGCTAAAGGGGAAAAGAAAAATTTTAATGAAACTTAGCCACAAAAGATTTCACTCTATAACTGAGTTAAAACTTGCAAAATATGACATAAAATTGAGTTAATATATGTAAAAACACTAGGCTCATGAAAGGCCCTGAATGAATATATTTTCCTTATGTTAATATATTTTACATGCTGCATCACTTCTTAAAAACATAATTTCTTAAAAGAATGTCACTGGGATTGGAGAGATGGATTAGTAATTAAGAGCACTCGCTCTTGCAGTTCCTAGTTCAGTTTCCAGAATTCAAATGGAGGCTCATAACCAACTGTAACTCCAGCTCATGAGGATCAAATACCCTCTCCTGATCTAAAAGGGTACCAGGTATGCATGTGGTACACACACACACACACACACACACACACACACACACACATATATATATATATACAAAAACAGACAAAACACTCTACACATAAAAAGAAAATAAACCCACACAAATAAATAAATAAATAGGTGGATGAGTGAATGAATGAATGAATGGATAAATAGGTAAGAGTATATCACTACCTCACAATACATAAAACGGCAGAAAAGTCTAGAAATCGAATTAAATGCATTAGGAATTTATATTTTACAAAAATAGCATTCAAGCAGTATGCAATTTGGTAACTATCTTTAAAAACCAAGTTGGGGGGATAGAGAGATGGCTCTGAGGTTAAGAGCAGTGGCTCTTCTTCCAGAGATCCTGAGTTTAGTTCCCAGCAAGCACATGATGGCTCACAACCACCTATAATGAGATCTGGTGCCCTCTTCTGGCCTGCAGGCACAAATGCAGATAGAACTCTGTACACATAATAAGTAAATCTAAAATAAAGGTAGGTTAGATTTTTAAAAAATCACATTAAATATGAAAGTAGAAACATGAACCCA
Organism: Ellobius talpinus; assembly: GCA_001685095.1. Lineage (NCBI taxonomy): Eukaryota > Metazoa > Chordata > Mammalia > Rodentia > Cricetidae > Ellobius > Ellobius talpinus. The sequence continues at coordinate 4,931 of LOJH01000334.1, read as the reverse complement.
CTATAGAAAATTACTAGCATTAGAGAAAAACATGAGTCATATTATAATACAAAATTCTTGTCAGCAAAGAGTAATACCATTGTATAAAAAAAGTCTTCAGAATAAAGAGTCAAAAAAATAGGAGTAAGAGCTCAATAGTTAAAACAGTGGTTTTCAATCTTCCTAATGTTGCAATACAGTTCATGCTTCTCCCCAACCATATAATTTTTGTTGCTACTTCATAACTGTAATTTTGCTATTGCTATGAATCATAATGTAAATACCTATGTTTTCCAATGGTCTTAGGCAACCCCATGAAAGGGTTCTTTAACCCCCAAAGGGGTCACAACCCACAAGTTGAGAACAGTTGAGTTAAAAAAAAAAGGCAAATTCCTCAAGCACTAAGTTTCTATAATTAAGATTAACTCAGTAACACAGGCAGGGAGTTGGGGAGAAATGCCATTTAAAGAGAACTAGAAAAATATATTAAATTCACATCGGGGAACGACAGGCAACAAAATACTCAAAAAGCATATGCTTAGAAAAAGCAACTTCTTTAATATAAAAAGCAATGTATAGAAAAGTGTAAACAATATGCTACTATTTGTAAGGAAGAGATTATATACATGGACTGTTACAAATAATACATATGCATAAGCATAAACTAATAATTACAGTTAGTTGTATGAGGAAGCGTTGGTGTGCTTCAATAAAGGAGAGACTGGGTCAGAAAGGAATGCTCTAATGCTGGAATCATGTTTGTCCAACTCAAAAACTAAATAAAATGTGTTATTTAATTAAGGATCACTTAACAAATTAAACAAAATAATAGCAATAGCTAGCTTTACTGAACTCATTCTGTTCCATAAACTAGGCTAGCTCTACTATTATATGGAAAGCTCTCACTTTACTGAGAAAAAACTAAGGTGAGTAGGAAAAAGTTAAGCAGGTCCCGTAAGACTATTAAATAAGTATAGTGAATGAGCCAATATTTAAAACCAAACTATTCAACTCTAATGCTCACACTTTTTAACCACTGTGGAGGACTCCGTCTTTACAATGAAATGCCCAGAAACGAGATAAACAATTCATCATCTCTCTACATGACAAGTGTTACAACCACCAACTCCTATGCACCTCCCATATTATTTTCTGTAAAAAATCCTCCTGGGCTTTACCTCTCAACTGCCTTAGTTGCAACCCAAAGTCAGTTCCCTTAGCTCACATCCTGCACTATCATTCCTACCTTATTTCTCAAAGACCACTATTTCACAATCCTCTGAATTCCTCAAACTCCCACACCCATGCCTTTAAAGCCTCCAGGATCCTTACTATCCACTCAATGAAATCCTAACTCAGAAACAGATACCTAGCTTGAATTTAATGTAAAGGCTTAGCACAAAAACAACTACTTAATTCACACCAACAATGTAAGTAAGATTCTCTTTAAAGATACTGATGATACAAAAATTTAGCAGTTACTCTTAAATATATATGATATTAAAGGATCAAAGCAACAAACCAAACAAAGCTAGGTACAAACCTTTAGTCCTAGCACTCAGGAGGCAGAAGCAAGTGGGTCTCTGAGTTCAAGGTTAGGCTACGGACAGCAAGTTCCAGGACAGAAAAGATTACAGAGAGACCCCTGTCTCAAAACAAAACAAAAATACAAAAGCTGGGGAGATGGCTCAGTCCATAAAGTGTGTGTTGAGCAAGCAATGAAGACCTGAGTTCAGATATCTAGCATCCACGTAACAATAAATACAAAAATAAAAACCAAAAAATACTGTCATGGCATACTTAGAACTGCAGCACTGTGGGGACAGACACAGGCAGATTCCTAACCAAATCAATGAGCTCCAGGTTAGGGAAGAGATCCTATCTTAAAAATATAAAAAAAAAAGCTGGAGAGAGGCAATCAACAGAGACCTACAGCCTCCACACACAACGTACACACATAAACACATACATACATATTCCAAAAAAAAAAATACAACACTTACTATCTATATCGCAAGGAATTCTCAGTCTACATCACTGGTAATTTTAAAATAATATCCACCAGCTCTTCATTCCTCCCTTCCAAGAGTTGCCACCTAATTCTCTCCTCACTTGAGTAATAGATCAGTTTATGCTTATGCATGGCAGATTTTATGGCATGTCTTACTTATGGGCTGGGGTAAAATGGCATTGTGATATCTCCCTTGCTTTTTTCTGTCACCTTTTTAATCATATTCAATATCCAAGAGCATTCAAGCAGTATCATGGAGACTATCCTAGGGCAATAAATGAAATTAGGGTGCAAAGCAAAATGCAAACAGTACATGTAAATAAGCCTCAAAGCAGATTCTGAAGTTCCAAGGAAACCTAAGTTTTACTTCCAACAGTCTGACCACAATCCCATGAGAGACAGAAATATCCAACTTGCCTAGTCCTAAATTCCTGACTATAAAAACTTTGAGATCATAAATGCCTGCTTTGTTGCTAAGTGCCCTGATATCTTGTTACTCAATAACTATAAATCAATTTTCTCGTAATTCTACTTCCATTTTCAAGACTTGAAGTTAGTTATAATAAAAATGGAGGGACAATTTTTAATGGTACATGAGAAATTTTATGAAAACTTATTTTCAAAACTTCCTTTGGACTAGATAAATGACTTGATGGTTAAGGGCACTGAACATTCTTCCAGAGGTAACAAACTCGATTCCTATCACCCATGTGGTGCCTGACTCTTGTAAGGATCAGAACTGAGTGCAAGCGTACTTTATGACTGTTTAGAAAAGACAGCCCAGGCCAACAGAACCCAACAGAAAGAACCCAAGGTTTGGAAAGAGTTGACACCAAAGAAAGATTCCAGCAAAATGGAATAAAATGAACATAAAATATCTGAATTACCCACCAGATTAACAGTTTCAGTGACTTTGGATGAATTATTAAGATTATTATGGTCAGTCACAAAATTACTTAAGAGCTTAAGAATAAAACTTCATCACCATCTGAATAAACCTTAATAAAACTACTAAGAAAACACTTTTAGTTTTAAAATGGAGTTGCAGAGGTCCAGCTTCATACCACTTATTAAAAGCACAGGAATGGAGGCAGTGAAAGGGCTCCGTGTGTCAAAGTAACCTAGCAAGCTGCCACAGGCACACGATGACAAACATGCCCATACACATATACACAGAAAATAAACATTTTGAAAAAAGTAAAAGAAAGCATATAGCTATTAAGAACAATTGTCTCTTCTAGATAGTAAGAAGGAAATTATTTATACTAAATGATGGAATTAAAAGAAATGGAGAAAAACAATAAAATTCTTGAAAATAATTAAACTGTTTTAATAATTTAAACTAGAATCAGACTGAGCCTAAAAAGAAAAGCTGCAAGCAATTCTCTAACACGATCATCACATTTATATTTTAACTTAATGATGTCAGATTGGTAATAACAGTACAGAAAACACTGGCATTCCACCATATATATGGCTGTATTTCAAGACAGGGTTTCGCTGTATATCCCTGGCTGTCCTGAAACTCAGGCTATAGACCAGGCTGTCCTTGAACTCAGAAATCTGCCGCCCTCTACTGGATGAAAAGAAAGGCATGTGCCACAACCACCCAGCTTCTACTACAGTATTTTTAAGATTTGCCCTGTTCAACTATCCTAAACTTTTTAGAATTTCAGTGGAAGATAACTGATGGAATTTAACCCAAGTTTCCATTTGTGAGGAGATGGAAATTACCTGGAGTGGGAATTAAAACTTAAATAATCTCAATAGTTTTAGAACATAGTTACAAACCCACATCTGCTCTGATCATTTTTTTATTTTATATTCATGAAAACCATTTAATTTGCAAGTCATAATTCTATATTCTATACTTAGGATTAAGTCTTTCAAAAAATCCAAATTTCAAATCAGGCAGTGGTGGCGCACGCCTTTAATCTAGCTCTTATGGATCTCTGTGAGTTCAAAGCTGGCCTGGTCTACAGAGCAAGATCCAGGTGTAGCTAGAGCTACACCAAGAAACTCATGTCTCAAAAAAATCAAAAACAAACAAAGAAGAAACAAATTTCATAGCAAAAGATATAATACATAAAATACGAAATTTAATGACTATAGCTTCATTACTATACTGTTTTATTCAAATAAACCAAAAATACTCGCATATAATTTACTTACAATAAAGGCTATTAAGAATTATGAAGCATCTACACTACAAAATAAGATTATGAAACATTTATACATTCTTTACATAACCATCAATATCCATTTTTAGATTAACTGTAGACTTCACTGGCATTTTCATATGTGTAATGTATAGTCGGCTCAGATTCACTCCATTTCCTCCCTCTATATACTTTCTGGTTTCCTTCCTTTCCCCAGATACTTTCAGGCTTGGTTTTTAAATTCAGATTCTGAATAAGACAGGAAACCAGTAGTAATTTCTTTCTGAGTCCAGTTTACTTCACTTAACATACAACCTTCAGTTCCACCATCTTCCCATAAATTATATAATTTTGTTCAACCTTACTGCTGAATAACTTACTACTTTATATAAAAACACAATCATCCACTGATAAAACACACAGGCTGATCCTGTAATTTAGCTACAGTGAATATTCCCAATAACAGGGCATTGCAAGTATCACTATTGATTTTGATGCTATACCCAGTTGTATGGGAAGATCATATTAGTACTATTTTAGTTTTTTGAAGATCTTCCATACTGACTTCCATAATTACAAGACTAATAATACATATTCCTTCTTTCCATTTTCCCAACCATCAGAGCCAGCAATGTTTTATGTGTGTGGTATAAGTTTGCATATGTGTGCAGGTATGTGGAGGCATGTGGTCAATATCAGGTGTCATCTCTGATTACTCTCTACCATATTTTCTTTAAAAAAATATTTATTTATTTATTTATTTATTATGTATACAATATTCT
>LOJH01000333.1:52479-66505 GCA_001685095.1 Ellobius talpinus | reverse complement strand
GTATATATTCCACACTTTCTTTATCCATTCTTCCATTGAGGGACATCTAGGTTGCTTCCAGGTTCTGGCTATTACAAATAACCCTGCATAGGTTTGTGCTGCCTGTCTATCATTAGCGATGTAGTCACAGAGTTATGTGGCACATCTTAATGGGGAAGGATAATTTATTGAGCACACATTCACACACATGAGCACACACACATGCAGGCACACACACGCACACACACACACATACACGTTTGTGCCTTACTGTTCTACATGCATTACTGTTTTATTCAATTTTCACTCCCTTTGTCATTGCATATTTTTCATATGCTATGAAATCTGGGGGCAGAGCTGTTGCTTGATTTTCCATGAAACTCCCAGGTAATAAACACATAGTCTTTACTTTAATCTCAAATCTCACTTTAATTTGGATCCATAGTTTTCTTTTCTATCACCTTCCCATGACTTTGAGTTTTTCTACTAGTGTTCAGACTTTCTCAGATTCACAATATAAGTGCTTTTGCTTCAAAGTACGTGTATACCTAAAAATAAAATATTGAAGACATGAGTGTCCCTTTAATCATAAAGCCAAGCATGTTTTTCAATCAGAATAATGCAGGAATTATTAGAGCATGCAGCCATGCTCACAGAAAGTGATGATGGCTCCTCCTGCTACGGAAGCATCTCAGGACACTCAAGCTTGTACTGGTACTTGGAAAATGCATATCATGTAGGTCTGTGTGAGTTTGTTCCCGGGAGAGAGCTTTTCATTGTGAAAGCGCCAGGTAAGTTAGAATCGTTCTGTTTGGCCTCTTTCTCTACTCCATGGCCCCACACCTTTGAGCAGATTTTGTTCTTTGTACTTCTAAGGAACTTGAATTGATCTGCAAGAAATCAAAGTATTTTGAGTCTCAAAATTCCAGGTGCTGCTGGAGGTTTGGAAAGCGTGTCTGAAGTTTCCTCTGCCAGTGTTTGGTGTTGAGTGGGTTTGTATTAAGGGCTGCTGTTGAGGTTCAAAGTATACAACTGAGTGTCTGCTTAGCCCTCTCTGTCTTTCCCTTCCTTATATTCTCAAAGGAGTCCTCTGTTGGGTTCGTCTGCCCATGGCCACCTCTTCTGTAATGAACAGCACACATCATGCCCATGTTTAAGACACAGTCCAGGAGGACGGGCCGTCATTGCTTTAGATGTGTCCCACAAGAATGAACTGACCACATCTGACTCTAGTGAAAGCTTGGGATCCACAGCATGTTAGAAACTTGTGGTAGAAAAATACAATGTTGAGTTGACTCGTGGGAGACTGTGCTTTGGGAACTGGGAGGTGTTGTGGCCACAACTATGAAAGAAGTATCCTTGCTGGGATGAAGATGGTGCAAGAGGAAAGAGATCCAGGAGAGGAGAGAGAAGGCCTAGGTGGCCTTGTGCATAGTCCTGCCTGAGCTGTATGTGCCCTTGGTTATTCCCATTCTGGCCTCTTGTAAACTCTGTTACTCCTTCAATGAGTTTGAGTCTAAGTTTGTAAATAGGATCTGAGATTCATTCCTGTGGTATGAGGAGAAGCATTTGCAGACTTGTGACCATCCTCACTTTAATATCTAGAGCAAGTTTGACTTCTTACAAAAAAATTAAAAACAGAGCAAAACCAAACAAAACAAAAACCACTTTTTATACCAATGGCTTTCTGATTGGATTTCTAATCCACTTCAGAGAAGGGAACTGATCCTGGCTTCTATAAACCTGGTCAAGAACCTATGGTTGGGAAGGTCATAGTCACTAGAGGGGAACCTATTATTATCATTATTTTTCTAAATGAACTTCTTTGTTCTCATCCCTCTACCCATAGATGAGTGTAGCTCTCACCTCTCATCAGAGAAGCTTCTTCTCATAGTAGATGGTAGTTAACACCACGACTCGCACCAGTAAAAGTGCAGAGAATAAGTGACTATGGAGTGCTCAGCCACAAGTGAATATCTATGTCACTCTGTTTCCCCAAGGTTCAAAGAACATCATAGAAGAAGTGATGGGAAGATCATAAAAGGTAAAGTTTGAGACTACTGTTGGTTAACAGTGTCTTGGGTACATAACCAGATAGTTGCGTTCATGAACTCACAGCAGCGATGGTCACCTGCACTAGATCTGCATAAGATCAAGCCAGTCTGCATTCTAGCACGGAAGGAGGAAGGGCTCATGAAGCTGTACCCTTATCTAAGGAGTTATTGGCAGTTGTTGGATATTGGAAGTACAATAATTTTTTGTCAGGTGTATGACCGCTAGTAGTATGCTTCCTATGCTCCAGTGGATCACCCTATGTCTGTGCACAACAGGACAACCCTAATTGGACTCAGCAGGTTTTAAAAATAGTGAAAAGAAGAAGATATGAAGATAGGAGGAGAATCGTGAGTGCACCAGGAAGAAATTGGAAGGGGGAGGAGAAGGATTGGCTATTATCAAAATGCCAGTTATCAAAGAAAGACAAAATTGAGTATATATGAAGATTATATATAAAGAAATTATACATACATATGTATGTGTATATATACAAAAATGATCCATCACTCCACCATTCCTTCTGCCTCACTAAGTTTTCTTGCTAAAATGTGTGCATGATTAAATCTCTTTTTCTATTGATGATGTTAATAGCTTGCCATTTTCTGCAGAATAAAGCCCACGTGTTTATGTTTCGCTTGCCTATCAAAGCCTGTGGGCATCTGGTCAAGCTGGTGTGTTTCGATGCTCCTGTTGCTTCTAGCCATCTTTGACTGGAAGATCAGAGAATTCCAATCTCCCAAATGTGACAGAAAAAAGTTCCTTTCTCTATACTTCTATTGGGCCGTGTCTTTCCTCAACTATATGCCCTAGCTCTTGGTCTTCTTTGGTGTACTATGTTTATTTTTAATAAATAAAAAAGTGCCCAGCTTTCTTTATCTCTGAGGCCCCTACTTCTGAAAACACAATATTTATTATATTTGGTCCGAATTGCCAATCTATATGTCTCACTATTTCCCTTGTCAGAGAGTTTCTCTGTAGCACCCATGTCTTCATCTTCAGGTCTCTAGTACAGCGAATATTATCAAATCATAGGCGACACATGAGTGTGAATGAGCTCAACAATATATGCTTGATTGAATGAAGAATGCACTCTTACCTTGTTTCTTTGTAAGGAAGTCACGTGGGCTCATGAATAGTAGCAGCTATGATTGCTTGACTATTTTTTTTCTATTTGTACTAGCTCTCAGATTTTTATCCCTCCAAACTAATTTATTTGAAATCAGCGACAAAGATTCCTTGAATGCAGCCTGACCCTAGGTACTTACATAGACACCCTTTCCTTGAGGGCACGGATGATGGTGTGCTGTGGTGATTTTTCCATTCCTCTGAGGCTATGCATCTGCACCAGTGATCTCATTTTTCATTTATCTATTCACTGGTCTCTATTAAGTTCTTCACAGATTTCAGATCCTGGGGCAGGTCATGGCAAACCCAAAATATCTGTAGCATGTTTTGTGCCTTTAGGGACACGCTCGACAAACCAGTGTCTATCAGGTTTTGTCACTGGAGCTGTCCACTTATATCCACCTAATAATATAATCATCTTTTACTAATAACCTCTTATCTGAAGAAGTAGTAGAATGTGTTTTTGGGCTGATCTTGATGGTTCTTCTAACCTTGGGGTGAGAAGTTTGTGGACAAAGGCAGAGGATCTCAGAACAAGAGGAACTGAGCCAAGAACCTGCTATTACTCAGCAATGGTACCCACACTAGAACTTAGTTTCATCTGGAGGCAAAACCATTCTTCTGTGCCTCCCTCTCTTCACATCTCTTCATCAAACCACCCTTCATGTTTCCTGTCACATGCAGTGTTTCTCTTTCATTTAATGTGCATAATTTGAAGGCCTCTGAAATCAGCTCAGTGCATCTTACCATCTATCATTTTTCTATCCCCTCTTACACTTCATTTTCCTAGCTTTTTAGAAGTCTTGTGTTCATATGTGTACTGGTTTCTATAAAATCAGAATTAATTTGGTTGTAAGTAGCAAATACCCGTTTTACTCCGGCTTCAGCAAACCTTCCCAGCAAAAGCCACAATAACCATGGACATACTGGACCATGGAGCTGAGAAGATTTTCCTAGTGACTCACAGACTCCAATAAATGACTGAATAAATGGGAGTGTCAAGGGCCGGATCTCTAGGGGTAGTGAGGGAGGTGCTGGCTCTTTTTTTCCTGAGACACCCTCTCTCAGAAGCTGTGCCACAGCCCTAGCGGTCTCTATCTCTGGATTTATTACCAGTGTCTCCTGCCCAGGATGAGGTAAGGGAACCGAGCTTGCTATCATCTGAGCATCATGCTCCCCTTTTCCCCCACAAGCCAAGGACCCTCTTCTCTGACAGCTGGAGTGGGAAGATCCCCAGGAAGGGCTCCACTCGGCTGGACTTGGAGCTCTCACTTCACACAGTCTTGGAGCTAGGAAGACAAGCGTTATTGTGGTTGGCAGTTATTTGGTAATGTGCTGAGTTGGAAAAGTTCTTGGCTGACAGAAGGAGGGATGATTCCTTCAGAAGGCAGGGGATGGGAGACTGTAGGGAAGGGAAATGTGAGACCGCACAGTCAACTAAGAAACCCAAGTCAGGGTTTGTACTAAGAAACATGTGTACGATAGGGAGAGAGCAAGGGCCCAGGCCATCTGGTCCTTCTGTTTATAACTCTGTTAGACTTGGTAGTGCTGTGACAACATACCTGAATTTAACTAGCTTAGGTAGAGGAAAGGTTTATTTTAATTCATGCTTTTAGAGGTTTCATGCAACAATCCTTAGCTTTATTGTTTTAGGTTTCAAGCGAGGTTGACAATCATGGTAGCAATGGCTGTTCACCTCATGGAAGACAGGAAGGAGAGTGGGGAGCATGGGCCATGGATTAGGATAACTTTCATCCATTGGAGTTCTTCAAGGGATCCCACCTCCTGAACTTTTCTCTATCATGCAAAAACAGTGCCATTAAGTGGGGACCTTGGCCTGTGGGAGAGATTTCATATTCAGACACTGACATGCTTTTCTGGGAACCCTGTCATGTAGCAGATTGGTCACTCTCAAATGGGGGCAGATTACCATTTAAATGGCAAATAATGCAGCCATTTTAACAGTCGTACATGACCTTTGACATCATGACAGTCTTAGAAAGTTCCAAAAAATAAAATGATCTCCATTCCTCTGCCCCCTCAGATCTCTCCATCTCTCTGATCCTCAACAACGAGAGACAACCTATGTCTGTGACTTTCTGGTACTGTAACGGAATATCTCACACACGCGGCTGAAGGAAGGAAGGGCTTGTCTGGACCCATGGCTGGAGGGTGCAGCAGTGGGGAAGGCACAGTAGCAGGGGTGTGAGCGGCTGGAGGGTGTGCTGGTGAAAAGTGTGGTGACGTGGGTGTGAGCGGCTTGCATACTGCAGAAACAGCAAGATGCAGAGAGATGAATGTTGCTCAGATTGTTTCTTCTTTTTATGCAGCCCAGACTCCCCCCCAAGAGATAGTGCCATCAACATTTTGAGTAGATCTTCACCAATTAATTAACCTAAATTTGAATTTCCCTCGTAGGCATGCCCAGAGATTTGTCCCATTGATGATTTCAGATCCTGTCAAGTTGACAAGTAATATTTATTTTCATCTGAACTCAAAACAGTAGACCAAACACCGGTCTGGAATCAGATGGTCTCTTGTGTAGCCCTGACCCTGACAGCAGGTTTCTTGTATAATGGCCATCCATCCCATCCTTTCATCTATCTGGGAACACCTATAAAATGGTTGGAGAACTAGACAGTCTATTTTGTTACCAGAAACATTAAGGAAAGAAAATGAGCTCAAGAAAGTCTGCTATAAATCCTATGGTCCTGCAATGGTGAGCGCGATAATGGTGAGACTTGGTGCTGCTCCTGTGAGTGCTTGATCAGCCCAGGAAGGGTGTCAAGGTTTGTGCATGAATGACCTCCTTTGCTTGTCTGCAAGCCACGCACATAGAACTCTCAGTATTGCTTTCTTTGTACCACACGTGAACGCACAGATCAGAGAGAATCACCACACACTGTTTGTTCCACATCAGGCAGCAAAGAGCTGGAGAAGTCAGAATTCAAACCCAGAGCCCATCCCTTAACTAAGCAGTGATTAATTATTTTACTGGAATGGAATGTGTTCCTTGCTTATGTGTGTGTGTGAGAGAGAGAGAGAGAAAGAGAGAGAGGGAGGGAGGGAGGTAGAGAGAGAGAAGAGAATGAGAGAGCGGGGGAGAGATACATCCCTCTGTCTATAGAGAGGAGACCAGAGAGAAGGGAGAGAGAGACCGGGAGGGGTGAGGAAAGAGATGGCGTGGGTACTCAGAGGGAAAGGGAAAACTCCAGAATTTTGAAGGTGTACAATGGTGAGGTTCTAAGGAACAAATCTCTTTGGGGGGTGGTTTTGTTTTAATTGGAGAGAGAGTATAGGTGAGAGAGAGAGAGAGAGAGAAAAGAGGGGAGGAAAGAAGGAAACATAGTCCCAGAGGTAAGAGAAACGTCTTCCTTAACTCCGACCTTCCCTCTTGGCCCTGCTCATGCTCTTGTCCTGAGAGTTGCTGCCCTCCAAGATTGCAGAGCTGGCCAACACCGGTTAATGGCTCAGGGTTGATCCTCTATTGAGGGACATCCATCCCTTTGTGCTGTGACATTGATGTTACTGTCAGTTGACAGCGAGCTTTATCATGAATCCCTTCAAGTACAAAAGGCCACTGTTCGGAAACTGTCATTAAAAGCTGCCTCTCTCTTTAAAAGCAATCTCCCCTTTATTCTCTCCATAATAGGAGCCAGTGTACCGGAAGAGGCTGACCTTAAGTTGAGCCTGTTTAGTTTTTTTAAAAAGGAAATAGAATAGGTTATATATTTTAATGTATTTAAGATCAGAGGTGCAGAATTAGAATGGAACAGAGGTAGGGAGGGGTGGAAGGCAGGATGGTGGAAAGCCGAGGTGGCCTTGGGTTTTCTTTGCTTTGGCATAATGGACATTTCTAGTTAAATCAACACAGTCTATTTCACAGCTTGTCTCCATGATGTATATACTCTTTGGACAGGGTTGCTGGCTGCCTAAAGATCTCTTTTAGCCACAGGACATGGGTATAAATAAGCTTCATGAAGTCGCAGACGATAATAGTGATTGTGGCTAGTGAGGGCAGGATGCTCGTTGTCATATGTGGGGAAAAGAGTCCAGAAGAACACAATGGCAGGATTCCACTGACCGGACACCCCCAGGACTTTATCATCTTTTCATGACATTTGGGAGAGATTGCTATATTTTTGTTGGGAAAGAATAGAGAGGTATGTGATTGACAGGTGATCTGTTAAGGAGGTTAGGAACTCAGGGTTTCTCTTGGGCTTCTCAAGTGCAGATTAAATGTGTGCCGAGCTCTGTGGGCTCCTTTCTCATCGCTGCAGACCTAGAATATACCTGAAGGTGGGAAGATCTGCTCTGGATCATGGTTTCAGGGGGTTCCGGTTCCGTCCTTAGACACACGGGCCTATGCTCTGGACAGAACAGCATGGTGGGGGAAGCATATGGTAGCAGGGCCGTCTCAGCTTATGTGAGAAGACCTGAGGTAAAGGGATCCAGCAAGGGGCCAGAGTCAGATTTTTGTCAGAAAAGCATGCCCAGAGTGACCTGCTCTCTCTGTCTCGTCTCCACTTCCTGCCTCCCAACAGTGTTACCACACAAGAACCCATCAAGGGACTAATCCATTGCTTGTGCAGGGCACTCGGGTTCTAGGTGTCTCTGGGAGAACAACCAGACACTTGGAGAGGTGTGCTTACTCGTCTCCAAGAAGTCCCTGATCCAACCAGGCAGACAGCAAAGATGGGCCATCACCAGGCACAACTCCACGTTCCTGCACAACCATTTAACCTCTGCCTGTCCCCTGACTGTAAACACAGCTGCACCCATTTGCTGTGAAGATTCCATGAGCTGTCACAGGCAAGGAGCAGAGAGGAAATTCCAGCCCACAGTCAGGCCTCTGCCAGCACTTGCTCTCATTACCTAAGTGTTATGGAGGCTTTAGAGTATCAGAGCCATGGCTGTGGTCAGGCCTGTAAAGTCGCAGTCTGCCTTCCAGAGTCTGGTGTCCATAGACCCCTATGAGGGAGTATAGATAGAAGTGTTCCTACTCCGTCTTGAGGGTGGGGAGGCAGAGGCTTCCTGGAGATGTGCCTCCGCCACCACACATACCTGTACTTCCTCTGTTGGGGTTGCTAGGAAGGATTCGCTTGGGTAGAGTCAAAGGGGCCTTTGGTCGTGAGATATGCATCACAGTGGAAGAGTGTGTCACTGCAAAGTCTCTAAGGAACTGAAGTGCACGGAGACCGGTGTATGGTAGTCCTGGGAAGAGTGTGCTCTGTGAGCATGGAGGGATAGTTTGAGGAGCAGCTTTCTGAATTCCTTATTTTAAGGCTCAGAAGTAGGTAGAAGAACCCACAGGAAGTTCCTGAATTTGGCCAGGAAAGATAATGTTGACATAACTCGGGGGGGTAAGGTTAAAACAGCCCCTACCAGGCCAGGGATGGCCTGGTTATCTAGTTACTGTCTTTAACACCCTGTGGGCCATCTGCTTCACTCCCTGAGCCTGTCCTTGTGATTCTTCTGTCCTCTCCAAGCTGTAAGAAGAGGAATTACATTTCTTCTTTTCTCCTCCTTCCACCCTTTATTCTGAGTGCTCCAAGAAAGTCTCAACAGAGGCTCAGCACTCACTTAATTGCAAACGTGACTCGTCAGGTGCTCCTCCTGTGCTTTGATCTTATACGCCAAGTGGATTCTTCTGGAACAGGAAGGGCCTTTCTTTTGAGCTCATAGTGATTGTGATACGAGGTGGGTTTCTACAGGTTTTTATGTCAGACTATTGACCTTGGACAGGGCACCGAGGCTTGTGGTTCAGCCTGGCTCCTTATTAGGAAAACACTCCCTTAGCTCCATCCCTAGGGCATGCCAACCAGGAGCCCGAGGTAATTTCCATGCAGAGGCAGCCTTTGAAAGCCAGGCCTCTTTCATGTACCAGGAAGATTTGTGAGGGGTCGACCCTGTTTAGATTGGTTCTCCACACAAGCTGAGGAAGCCTGCTGGCTCTTCCCAGCATGGAGTATGTTGTAGGGACGATGAGCTGGGGGGCAGACTGGAGAACCAGGGCACTTCCCAGCTTGAGTCAGGCCTGTCCTGTGTGGGTTCATTATTTTGCTGGAAATTAATCCCCAGAAATGGCAGACATGATAGATGTGAATGTGAACTGACTGGTGTGTCTCATAGCTGAAGGAAAGTGGTTTTTGGATTAACCACTCTGCTCGATTGCCCTTGCCTCTGAAACCTTCCATTAGTGCAGATAATTGAACCATTTCTGGTTTGGTGTTTTTATACCTGATTGGAAGTTCTTATGGCATTGGAAGTGGGGGTAGGGAGTTTGAGTTGGTCTGAACAATTTGCCATCACAGTGACATTGATATAGTGTGCTAGCAATGGTTATTGCTGCATGGAACTTCCCGTGTCCCAGCCACTGTACTTAGCCCTTAACCTTGACTTATTTCTTGTGTCAACACTAGAACAATAGTAATGGTCATAAATATAATAGCAGTAACATTAAACACTTATTTGGCACTTACTGGGATGTTTGGGCATTATTCTAATAGCTAAAATGTCTTAGTTAATCTTCCAAACAAAAAGCAGTAACTCAAACCCCACACTGGGGAATGTCACACTGGCTAAGGTCTGAACATTGACATTGAACTGTGTGGAGGCCTTGCCTGCAGTGTGTACCTTAGAGTCCTCCTGCTACATAGAACTCAGCAATGCTAAGTCACCTTCTGTGTGAGTCAGCTTTCTGTAACTGTAAAAAATCCTGACATGCTCTGATGATAATGGTTTTATTTTTGGCCCACAGTGGAGGTTGGGACTCGACATTGGTTGGCTCTATTGCTCAAGTCTGATGGTGATGAGGCAGGGCAGGATCGAAAGAAGAACGGAAGAAAGGGGCCAGGCCCCACTGTTTCTGTATTGGGTACACCCCAGCCACCTCCAGCCCTCCCACTAGCCCCACCTCTGAAGAGTCCCACATCCTCTCAACAGCACTGTTACTGTGGAACAGCTTGTCACACTTAGGCCACTGGGAGCCACTGAAGATCAAACCATCGCACTTGCTAAAAGCCACAAAGCCAGTCTTTGGTAGACCAGTCAGGGTCTGAACTTTCTCCAAAGCCCTTTGTTTCTTTTAACTACATTTGATTGAGAACCAGAAGCTACTAAATCCTAATTTTACACTGACATCTGTGAGAAAGTAAGTGTGGAGACCAGCCCTTCATCCTAGATTTCAGTTGGGAAGTCGCTGATCTAAAGGAATCCTCAAAGCCCCCATTGGCCAGAGGAACAGAGATTGTGAAACGCTTGCCGTTCGATTCTTTCTTTCCCTTGCTAAGGTGGGCACTCTTTGCACTCTCTCTTGGGGTAAACTACCACCTCTAGTTATGTGTGACCAGGAGGCAGAAGGACCACAATGGCTTTGTAGGCTTGCACCAGATATTCAATAAGATAATTCCGTAATTAGCAGAAAGTAGCAGGTGAAGTAGATGGAGAGACGTAGATTCTGCAGGGGGAGCAGCGAACGGTTTCTGACAACATCCTGTGTCACTGTGTTAGTGGGGTGTGACTGGACAGTGTAGGCACAGTTATCCAGACAGTATGTAATAAGATGGAATGTTCCACAACCAGAATTCATTGTGTTCTTTTTCTGCGACACAGTGGGCTGGATTGATTACTTCAGAAAAGAGTGCTCCCATTCCCTTATTAGCCTTCCCTGTTATTACCTCCCTCATGATGGACAAGGACATTGTGTTTCTGATTATGAAGGGGAGTGGATGGCTATATCACCTGTCTTTCTTTTGTTTCTGTTCCTTTTACACACACACACACACACACACCTTTGATAATGTTAAAGCAGGGACTTGAACTCAGGTCTCATTTAACTCAAAATCTTTCTCTCCTAGAGGGAGGCCAATCTTAGGATTTTATCCAAAGGTTATTCAAAGAAATCTAATTTATTTTCTGCCTAACAGATTCATCCCTCATCATCAACATCACTTCAGCACTCCACAAAGTAATCCCATCTATCATGGAGGGGGCACCGATTTGAAACAGCTTATGGGCTGTGCGAATT
Organism: Ellobius talpinus; assembly: GCA_001685095.1. NCBI lineage: Eukaryota > Metazoa > Chordata > Mammalia > Rodentia > Cricetidae > Ellobius > Ellobius talpinus. The sequence continues at coordinate 55,317 of LOJH01000333.1, read as the reverse complement.
ACACGCACGAATGCACGAGGAACTCCCAGCAACCTTTGAGGCAGTCTCTGCTCTTGGTATGCTTGTGACTTGGATGAAAAATCTGAAGTTCATTTTCCAAAGTCAAATATAGGGAGGCCATGCCATGACCACAAGCTAGTTTTTCTGAGTTCTTAATTCTGCATACTTAATTACCTGCTATTGTATCTTTCAGTCAGACAGGTTACTGGTGATAGATAGATAGATAGATAGATAGATAGATAGATAGATAGATAGATAGAAAAGATGATAGAAAATTATGGATAGATATAGATGGATGATAAATAGATCATAGATAGGTGGATAGACAGACAGATAAGACAGACAGACAGGACAGACAAAAATGGATGGATTATAGATACAAGACAAATAGATGCCAGATAGATATGTAGAGTCAGTGAGATGCGGATTTTATGCATGTGTACACATCTATTTACATGTATCTGTATTTAGAACCTAACTCTCTATGTGCGCCCTTGTGTCTTCTGCCCGGTTCTCTGCATCCACTCAGAGGAGCGCTTCGCTCCTTGCTTACACTGATATTTTTGATAGCAGCAGCCTTGCCACAATACCAATTGGAATAAAACCCAAAGAGAAGTGTAGAGAATATAAATGGAGTCCTTTCTTCTCAACTCAGAGTAGGGCATGACTCTCATGAAGAACAAGGGAACAGAGGTGCCATGACATGCATTCCCTAGGGGACATGGCTCTCTCTGATACAGCTGGTGAGGCCCAGTGGGAAGAGAAGCATAAGAGGGATTATAGTGGAGAATTCAGATTGCCCCACTGTGGTGGCGAGGTTTTGTGCATTTTTTTGTAAGCACCATCATCAGTGGATTTTGGGGGCTATTCTATCTGTATGCAAATGATGGTGTGTCACCTGCCTACACAGCTTACGATTCTTTGTGCATCTGGGGCTGTGCACTAAGCGATGTGTTCAGGAGGACTTCCATCTGACTGCGTGCTCATCAGAGGTATTCCTAAGAGACTGCTTGGGTCAGAGTTATGGGAGTAGGCATTGATAGTGAATAGAAACCCTATGTTTGGAAATAAGAGATTTCCTGGTTTTTAACAGATGGTGTGAACTGAGATCCTTGCTTCTGAGAAGTAGTTTTTGTCTTCTGAATACAGGCTTGGCCATCTTGCCGGCTGACCTTGATACTTGATCACATTGAGTAGACCATGCATTTCTGCAAAGTAACTGTTCTAATCATTCCGAAGCCTCATCAAACCTTGCCCCATACAATATTTTCTCTATAATATACTCCATTCAGTCAAGTCCAACAATGAATAATGTTTGAATATGCTTTTAAATTAAAATAATTTAAAATGATTTTTTTCTGTTTTATTGAGATCAAATACATTGAAGTAACTTGATTTATAATTTGTATTAATTTTTCATGTATCTCCCTTCTTCCCTGTCATCTGTGATTTTGTGTGTGTGTGCATACATGCATGTGTGTTCACTTATTCCTGTAGGCATGTGGAGGTCGTAGGTCAATTCTGGGTGTCTTCCTCTACACTCTCCACCTCATTTTTTTGAGACAGGTTCTCTCACTAAAGATCATACTCACTAATCATCTGGGCTTGGCTGGCTAGAAAGCTCTGGCAATCCACCTGCCTCTGCTCCCACTTCCTTGGTCAGCATCAAGGTTACGGATATGAGTGACCAGGCCTGGATTTTACACAAATGCTTGGGGTCTGAATTCACATTCTTAGGCTTGTCCAGTGAGCGCTTTACAAACTTAGCCACCTCCCCAAGCCTGCATGTATGAGACTTCTGCCATGTCACCCCTCTCTGTTGACATGCTCCTCCTTCCCTGCCTCACTCTTTACTCTCAGGGCCTCAGCCTCTCCCTCCTCATCTCCATCTCCTCTCAAGAAGCCCCCCCGTGTCTCCCCCTACCATCTGAAGTCTAGCAGTGCCTGTCCTGTCTTCTGCACAACTGGGCATCCACTGTGCCCCCACACCTGTCTGACCAGTCAACAGGCTGAGGAGGGAGATAAGCAGAAGAGCCAGTATATTTATTCATCATGGAGAGGATTCAGGTCTGAACATTTCCATTTCAATGCTTTCTGGTGGAGCCATTCCTACTCCATAACTCCCAGTTGCCCAAGTCACAGTGAAGTCCTAACCTCAGGAGCTCATTCCTAAGGGTGGGTAAGCACTTAAGAGGCAGCAATAACTAGGGCCATTCATGGCTGCTGTTTCTAAAGTCCTGACCAGCTGACGTGTGAGCTGTGGATGGATGGCTCATGCTTTGCTAGGTGACAAAATAGAAGAGCAAAGTGCACAGGAGGACAGTAAGAAGGACACATTGGTGTGTTGCTGTTGCTGTGATGAGACTAATGTGTTAGTTGATGTGATTTTGAGTGGTTCCCAGAGGAGTATCATCCTGAGTACCCAGGTACTCAGCTAATAGATGGGGCAGTGTGTTGCCCCAAGACCTGGAGAGCCAGTAATCACATCATTTTCATGGGTCTGTAGATATGGTGTCTGGGGCTAGCCTAAAGGATACATTGGATCCTGGGATAGGGAAAAAGGGTGTTCCAGGGAGGGGAAGTTAATGAATGAGGACCCAGGCAGAAAGAGCCTGGGAGACTGGTGTGTTAGTGGAAAACTCCCGCGGGATGCTCGGGCATGCAAAAGTGAGCCAGAAACACTGGGAAGACTAGATGTGCGTGTGCGTGTGCGTGTGTGTGTGTGTGTGTATGTGCGCGCGCACACAAAGTCAGCTGTGGGCATCGTTAGGAGCACCTTCTTTGTTTTTTTTATTTCATTTGCATGTATACACATGTGTGCTTACATGTTCATTTGTT
>LOJH01000333.1:0-32888 GCA_001685095.1 Ellobius talpinus | reverse complement strand
ACACACACACACACACACACACACACACACACACACACACACACACAGTGTCAACTAGTAAGGATGTGGGGAGTTTAGATTTCTTAAGCTTTGCGGAGGGAACGTCCACTCCACAACTGCTTTGGGGAAAGTTTGGCAATTTCAATCAAAACAAAACATCCAAGTGTCACAGAACCTGGCATATGGTTTCCTCAGCATTAATTCCTGAGCTTTGGAAATTTGTGTTCGCATCAAAACCTGTTTGCTAATGTTGATAGATGCTTTATGCATATTATCCAGAAATTAGTAACAGAAAAGATGTGTTTATGAAGGCAAATAGTTCCAGAAACCATGGAATCTGAGGTAAAAGAGTGAACGGTTGGTGATCCATGCGCCTTCCTGCATGGATCCTAGTAGAAGTTAGTCCTCTGTAGTCATATGCACTATGATTATGCTTCTGTAGAATTCCTGAGATTGCAGGAAAGACATTAACACAGAGCTCACCATCAGGGCTTAAGGACGGTTGGGATCAGGCAGGTAGCAAGCACTTATGGAAGGGCAGTATGAAAATTCTCATGCTGATAGAAGTGTCTCTCCTACCTGTGCTGTCACTGTGGTGCAATGCCTTGACATTGTGCTGTGACTTTGAAACTAGATAACGATGACCCAGAATCCCCCTGGATTATTTCTTCTAAATTCACAAGGCTTATCTCAAAGGGCTTCACTAAAAAGGACGTTTATAAGGCTAGAGAGACGGCAAGAGGCAAAGGCGTTTTCTTGTGAGTCTGATGACCCCAGTTTGGTCCCCAGAATCCATGTAAAAGTGAAAAGAGAGAAATGACTCCATAGATTTGGCCTCTGACCTCCACATGTAATCCATGGCGTGTATGCCCATGCACACTTGCATCTCCCCAATACATACAATAATGATAGTATTGAATAAATTCATTAAAAACTTGTCAATAAAGAAATACAAGGAGACGGTATGCTGAAAAACCATAGGACTCAGATGTTCAGAAAAAGTCTTTTTATGGAGCTGACATATGAGTTCATGAGAGATGGGATGGAACCAACAATGTAGGAGAGCAAAGCATTCACATGGATATTCTGAAACACGCAGAGACTCTGTGCACTGGAAGATCTTGGTGTACTCTTATTCCTCTGGCTGTTGGATGTCAAAGTAAGTACCCAACTTGTTTCCATGTATGTCTTGCCCACTGGAGGCTCACCTGATGGGTGCTATCAGCCCAGTGTGAAGCAAACTTAGTGGGTGCAAAAATCCACACTCCTGAGATTCTTGCAGACAAACTCCAAGGGTTGTGAAGTTAGTGTCTTTCACCCAGCACAGGGGTACTGATAGCTGATGTCATAGCCTTGGAATCTCACAGCCACCCTGTGGTATAGGACTGGCTAATAGCTTTGTGTTCATTTTGCGTTCAAGGACATAGACATTGAAGGTGTTGTGTGATGTGTCCTACTGTGTTTTGTACAGCAAACTTGAGACCAAAATGTGGACCATCTGATTCCAAGGTGTGTATTTATGGATGACTTACAGTGTTGCTTCATGGTATCCTACTGCAGTAATGGGCAGATGTAGGGGAAGTGGGGTTTTGTACTCAAGAGCCTCTTTTTTCTGCTTCCCCAGAGTTAGGACTCTAGCCAAGGGAAAAAATGAAAAAGTAGGAGTGAATAGTTTGTTGTAGGAGTGAATAGTTTGTTGAGGAGATAAAATTGGCAGAGAAGACAGTAGTTAGATATGGAAGAAATTAGAATATTTTTCCATAAATAATTATTATAAAACAATAAATATTGAAGGCAAAATGCAATATTTTCCCACCAAGTATTTAAACTTAATTTTCCAACACCGTTTACTCTCTGTCCTCCTCCCACTGCCTGTTTTTGATATCTAGTCAGAGTGGATTTCCACATGTGTGATTGACAGATGTCATTCATGTCAGACCTTTTGATTCTTATAGATTGATAGTATATGTAAGCTGTATATAGCGTGTTTTCCATTGATTTTTCAAGGTGTTGTGCTGTAATGCAATTATAATAAGCACCTTTCCCATGCTCTCACTCTGTCTATTACAGCATCATTGGCAGTAGCTAAGGTGCAGGATCAACCTAGATATCTATCACTGGATAAATGGACATATGGTGACGATACATGAGAGAATAATCCCTCGGCTCCCCCAAAGGAAGTCCTAGGATGGCGGCAGCACGAAATTATGTGGAGGTCATTATGCAAAGTGAAAGAAGCCACATAGAGAGAAGCACAAGCACTTCCTGGCCTCACTAACGTTCAGAAATTGATGACCATCTCATGGAAAGAGAAGGGACTAGGGGATCACTGGGAACTGGGTAGAGAAGGAAGATGGAGCAGAAACACTTTTTACAGAGACACCAAAACACAATTTGAAGGGGGACAGTAGTGTGTGTGTGTGTGTGTGTGTGTGTGTGTGTGTGTAGAATTGGGAGTAAAAAAGGAACTGGAAAGGAGAGAAAAATGTCTAATTGAAGAAAAGTGGGGAACAAGAAAAAGCAATGACTGGTCTGGAGCGATGTCTCAGGGTTAAGAATATTTACTGCTCCTGCAGAGTATCAGAGCAGTTCCCAGGACTAGTGTTGGGCAGCTGAAAACCACCTGGAACTCTAGTTCCAGGACATCTGATGCCACCTTTTGGCCTCTACAGGTATTACACTCCCATGCACATACCTCCACCCTCTGCCCCCTCTGCACACACTGAGCTTAATATATAAATGTAATGAGATTTAAATGTTGGGTTCACATTTATCCTTGCACAGGCTGGGAGTCCCTTACAGCAGATTCTCTAGAAAGTCCGGTCACTCCTTTCCTTTTCTCTGGCTGAGTCCAGCCTGTCTCTCGGCTGCCAGTGTTAAGGCCTGAGCTAATTGCTTTGCTTTGTTGGTTCATTCTCTTCACTTGTCATCTCTGTTCATTAAGAGAATAGGAACTTCATGCAGACAAGCACCATGTGCATCACATTTCTGATTGGTATTCATATGCCCACGTGACAGGTCTTCCAAACACTTATTTAAGTGGTCATGTCTTTTTATAAGAACTCGGGAACAGGCTTCTTCGGTTGAAGTGTCCTGGTTGGCTTTAGCTGTCAACTTGGCAAAGTTTAGCATTATCTATGAAGAAGATCTCAGTTGATGGATTGTTCACATCAGACTGGGCTGTGAGCATGTCTGTGAAACACCACCTTGATTGTTTGTTGATGTTCTCTGGGCAGCACAATTCCCTGATCAAGTGGTCCTAGTCTGTGTAAGAAAGCTGGCTAAGCATGGGCCTTCTTGAGAGGTAGCAAATGATGTTTCTTCAAGGTTTCTGCTTTAAGTTCTTGCTTGAGTTCTTGCCTTGACTTCCCTAAATGATAAACTGTAACCTGTAAGATGAAATGAACCAGTTCCTTCTCTAAGTTTCTTTTTATCCAAGTGTTTTGTTGCAGAGACAGAAAGGAAACTAGAACCAAAAATACCGACTCTTTTGTCTTTATATGTAATTTTATGTGTATGCATGTATGATATGTGCATGTGGTATGTATATGTTTGTATATGCATGCATGCAGACACATATCACTGCATGTGTGAGGCGATCAGAGGACAACCCCAGATGTCATTCCTCACCTTCCTCGATGTCTCAGGTGGGCTCCCTTTGTTGCTGTCTGCTGTGTAAGTCAGGCTGTCTGGCCTGCCAGCTTCCAAGTGTTCTCCTGTCTTTACCACCCAGCTCACTCTAGAACTGCTGGGATTACAGGCATAAGCTACTGTGCCTGGCTTTGTGTGACTCTGAGAATTTGAACACAGGTCTTCATGGTTGCATAGCAAGTGCTCCATCTGCTGAGCCTTCTTCCCAGGCCTCATGAGCGTTCCACTCTGAACTGAGCCTGGATTATCACCTCACAAAACAGAATACTAATATCATCTCAGCAGAATGATATTAAATGTATTGTCCATCCATAATCCTAAAAATAACTCAGATTTGGCAGTCATGTATTGATTTTATCACTGAGGACATTTTAAGTACCCATGCTGGTTTCTTCCCTCTGCCATTTCACCTGGAGGATAATGACGTGAGATCAGTACAGAGGCCAACAAATCATGGCTGGGATGACTCCCAAAACTTCTGATTTTCTGGGATTAGAGCAGCCATGGGCTACAAAGCCCTGGAAGAACTATGGGTACCCTCACGTCATCTGCCTTTCACGGTTCACTTTGACATAGTCAAAATTGTCATTTCAAGCTATGGATGGTGAGGTGATGATGTTCTCTGCCTCCTTGAGCTGAACAAATTAAAATCGGAGGTTTCCTTTGTCTGTAAGTGGGTAGGAGTCCATTGGACACACCCCATTTGCTGCTTAATTTTTATGCCGCATAAATGGGGCATTGCTTTGCCATTTTGTGCAAAGGGACTTTATAGAAAGCCATAAAGAGGGACAGTAAATTGCAGGCATGCGCTGTGTTAACATGTCACCCCCTGGAACTCCATCCCTCTTTGAAGAATGATTCCTTGCAGGAAGAGAGTGTGTCCCTTCAGTCCCTTTCTGTAAGGATGTTGTCTTGGTCTGTGAGGTTCCTCTTGGCTCCCTTTTGTCTCCTTCAATCGAAGAAATTGCAGAGCTCATCACATTGTCGCTTCAGCTTGAGCAGATTTCCACTGACTCATATCCAGAGAGGGTTTGCACACCACTTCCCATCTCAACCGTTGCTCTGGAGTTTCGAAATTGGTGGCAATATCGCCCTAACCCGTGAGTTCTCTTTGGAGCATGTTCTTATTTATTCAATCTTCCCCTACATTTTCGTGTGATTCTGGGGATGGAAACTAGGACCTCATGCATGCCAGTGAACTGCTCCACCACTGAATCAAAACCCTAGCTTATTAAGCACCTTTAGTCTCTATAACATGTCAACGCAACTGTGTAATATTTAAGATGAAATCAATCTATGCCTTCTGACCTATATCATGTCTTTATGGTGAAAATGTTTAAAACCCTTCTGACTTTGTTGGATGTACACATTGTCCTCTCCAGTCGTGTCAGCAGTAACCCACTGGAGCCCTTGTAACTATAACTTAGTGCCCACCAATCAAACTTTTCCCACCTTCTCCTCCTTCCTGCTCCCACTTCCTGATAATTATCATTCTGTTCTCAACTTCCACTTTTTTTTAATGGTGTGTGTGTGTGTGTGTGTGTGTGTGTGCATGCGTGTACAGTTTCCATGGTGCTCATGTGGAGGTCAGAGGACAACCTGTGAGAGTCAGTTCTCTCCTTCCTCCATGTGGGAACTGAACTCGGTCATCAAGTTTGGCAAAAAGCACGTTTATCCACTGATTCACCTCAACACCCTAACATCTTTTCCTCTCTGGACTTATTTAATTTTCTATTGTCACTACACAATTGTCCCTTGTAATCGTTTTTCTGTAATGTGGACTATGGATAAAGAATAGAGACTTGTGTGTCACTTAGGACAGGTAGGTGCTACTAAGTTCACATCAGAAAGAACAGAAACAAGATGGATCCCAGGTATTTTCTGGTGAGATGTCCTGGAGGATTCATAAAAGCCCAGCAAACTATTATTGATGCAAACTCTTAAATAATGGGTGGTGCACATTTAAATTTTTATTTCTCACCATGTGGACAGAAATGAATCCAGTCTTTGAGAGAGTCTGAAGCAGGGCTGGTGTTCTGTGTTCTGTTCTTTTGGTCTGAAACTTCATTATGTGTTGCCTTAGTGCAAAATTAATTGATCCTGGGAAAGGTGATCAATCACTGAAGGGGAAGTCAGATTGATTTTTGTACCACCTCTTGCTTGCTTCCATCTCAGTAGAATTACTCTGTTATGCTTCTGGAAGTGTTTATGGGCATTATAAGACATTTACATCTTGATGTATTCAGGTACTTCAGTGGTTTTTAGCCATTATTAAGGGCATTATATTAGGATTAGGCTGGTTATCAATCTCCGGATCTGGCACCTAGCTAAGGAAATCACTGCTTTATCCTCATTAAAGCCGTAAATAGAAGATCATTAGCAGCACATGCTCGCCAAGTGCCAAGGCTGGTGTGAAACCCTCTGCCTTGGGGGAGCCTGGATTCTTACACATCAGAATTGAAATAAGCAACACTTTGAAAATTTGTAAAGACCTTCCTCTGTAAAGTATCCTCCCACCTTAAAGCTTAAGAAAACTGTAAGAGAGATTAGGGGGCTTGTCTAGTTTGAAAAGCACTTACCACAGGAGCCTAAGGGCCTGTGTTGGATCCCCTAGAACCCATGCAAAAAGCCAGGTACAGTGACAAGCATCTTTTTTCCCAGCCCATGGGAAAGAGGAGACAGGAGAGTCCCTGGGGTTCACTGGCCAGCTAGTGTAGCCTAATCAATGAGCTCTATCTTCAGTGAGAGACCCTATGTCAAACAATAAGGTAGCAGCTGGTTAAGGAAGAGGATCAAGGCCAGCCTTGGCCTCCCTCCACATGCATGCATGCAAGCCCTTGCATGTACATGTGCACACACTCATATACCACACACACATGCACATATACCCCACAAGAGACATAAACTCTATGGAAATTCTTACCAGTTAAGAATAAGGGATTTAATGCCTTGGGTGTGTTGCTCAAATATTCACCAAAGGACAATCTGATTCTCTATGAGCCTTGTAGAAGGAACTTCGAGTGTGGGCACATGGAGGGTAGTAAAAACAAAGGTAGATAAGTAAACGCTACCCATGCTGTCAATTTAGTCTTCAATGAGGCTGGAGATGCTAGAGTTTGGTTTTACTTATCTGAGTTTTCTTTTGCCACTGAGATTAGTTCTAATCGGCTTAGGTGAAACCTGGCTGCGAGATTATAAACAAAAGATAATGATAACTGGTGATGTTCCCACTCTGCAGCCGTCTGGGGAGAGTGCGAGAGAGATTCATAATAGCTTCGTCTAGGTGAGCTTGTTCATGTTGATTGTTTTAATGATCTGGAAGGGAAAGTAAATTGCATGCTAATGAAATTTGCAGAAGATATTAAATTGGAAGGTGCTAGAAACAGGAGTGGGGATGGAAGGTATTATATAAATGTGCCCTATATAGGTTAGAAATATGGACAGAAAGGATACAAATGTGAAAATGCTTAAAAACTAACGTGGGGTTACATTCTGGGGAGATGAGGAAGAATAAAGTGAACCCTGAAGCGACATGATAAGAAACAAAAGGGGGAAAGTATGGCTCAGGGGTGGGAACGATACCACAGCATTGGGTGCAGCTTCCAACCTGGCATTGTGCCAAAGCCAACCTTATTCCACAGCCTGAACCACATGAGCCAAGGCCTCCCAGAATATCGGCGTAGTACCTTACCTCTGCTCCTGCTCTCCTCGGCTCTGGGGCTGCCTCTCCGGCCTTGGTCTCTCTTCCAGTTTCTGTCCTTTCCTATCTTTCAGTTCACCCACCCCTCGTCTGTAACATTTATTTCTGGTAGCGTTAGTAGGAGAAAGATGGAGACAGATTGGAGAAGAGTTGGCAGAGGAGTGAGAACAGATTAAGGGAAGGTTTGATTTATGAGTAGAGATTAAAGGCGTTGAGTTTCATGGCTTGTCTCCTAGTGACATCCAAAGGTGGGTAGCAGTGCACATGCACTTAAGTGACCTACATGGGAAAGGGCTGTGATATTATTTAGACCCCAGAACAGTGAAGTAGTCAATGGTAAGTCTGATAGGGAAATGCTATAATCATGATTCACTGCTGGGACTTACGAAGGCTTGGAAACATCCTGGTTAATGCTTCTTTGCTTGTTGACACCATACCAGGTCCATCTGAAAGGCTCTGGCTGAATTGAGCAAATATCCACATTTGAATAAGAAATTCAGAACAGAGCCAAAGGTAAAGCCGTGGCTATTCCTCTTTGAGTCTTACTGTGTTTTTGACATGTGTATGAGGACCTTGCTCTCATTACCACGCTCAAACAGATCCATACATTGCCCCTTGACACAAAACGGGAAAGCGGCAGGCTAATATTTGTGGTACACACGTGGAAGATGTTTGTGGGGAGGTATAGATTACATTAATACAGAGATGCTACATCTCAAAGATGCTCTCTCTGTGTCAAATGCTGTGACAAACCATCTGCCATCCAGCTGGATATGAGACCCATTTTACAGGCAAGGAAAATGACCTCAAAGGGGTTGGGGTCTTAAGTAGTTTGTTCTCAAGTTCGCAGCTGAGTGTGAAAGTAAGAGCCGAGTGAAGGAAGTGGGTTGAGTGTGGGCCTTCAGCCTTACTCTGTGGTTGGGGTGGGGGTGGGGGAGGGGAGGTGCTAGCACCAATGTTTCCATAATGGCAGCAGCTGCAAATGAATGTTCTCAGAGACAGTTCCTAGGATAACATGCATATTTTCCACACCTTTCTTACTGGTTCCCCAACAGCAAACCTTTAAGGAAAAAGAAGATTACTTTCTTTTGGGGTCATGCTGAGGATTGAACTCAGGGACTTACACTTGCCGACAAAGCACACTACCACTGAGCAATGTCCTCTGTGTAAAAACAAAGGTGGTTAGGTGGATAACCTGCCCCTGTTTTAAGGTGGTAGGTGGATAACCTGCCCCTGATTTTAAGGCTTCCCTGGGAACTGGTTTAGATCTGAACCTGCTCCATTTGATGAAGCCACTCTGCCTTTACGTGGAAAGCAAGTGTGAAGAAATTGGGCCCTGTGGGGTTAGGGGTAGGGGGGCAGGCGTTAATGGTCCTGCCCAGGGATGGGCAGACTGTGGAGCCTGAGTAAGTTATTAAGTGCTTCTCAGGTGGAGAATGACATTAGCTGTGAAGGTAAAGTTCCAAATTCGAGGTGTCACCCTTGAGTTTTAACTTCTGGAGGAACCATCTTCATCTGAATTCACAAGTGTTGACTAGTTCTTGGGAGGAAGCCCAGTTTGTGTGGAAATGAGCCCGCCAATGTCTGAGACAGATGGACCTGTGGTAATCAAAAAGTACAAGAGTTAGGGGGACATTTATCAAGGCAATTGCCGTCTCCTTTTCTCATCAGCGATGTGACATCGGGCTGTGGTTTCAGGGTGCTCACCCATCTTTGGGCCTCACTTGGGTAGAGGCCCAGAGCTGGAGAGGCAGAGACAGGCTCAGTCTACTGAGCTGACTCTGTGAGTTCCAGGCCACCGAGAGACCGCCTCTCACAAAACAGCGTGGATAACACCCAAGGAATGCCAAGGCTGACTTTTGGCTTATGCACACATGCGCGTACTCCTGCACACATTTGCACATATCCATACATGCACCACTGGAGAAAAGGAAGAATGGCTTAATTGGGAAGTATTTGCCATGCAAACATGAAGACCTGACATTGGCCCCCAAATCCGATAGTGGATTTATAATCTCAGCACTTAGGTGGATCCCTGGAACTCACCAGCCTAGCTCCTTCTAGGCCAGAAGGAGATACTCTCCCAGAAAATAAGGCGAATGACTCTTGAATAGACACTTGAGGTTGACTTCTGGCCTCCATGTGAGTGTGCACACGTGTGCCCGTGCACACACACAGAACAAGGATTTCTGACCTACGCTAAAATACAAACTGTGAAGTGTTGCATTCCATTGAGTTGATAGGTTAAATGTTCTGTTTTCTGTATCATCTCAGTTCCACAGCGAGGTCTACTGTGGATGGAGATGTAATGATTAGAAATCTGTCTTCTTCTTCTTCTTCAGATCCTTAGAGAGGTCTACCATGGATGGAGACGTAATGAAGTCTGTCTTCTTGTTCGGTTGCACTAACTGAGCCTATATAACATGTACATTACTGAATGTCAAATATGTGACAGACCAGTGAGGATCCCTTCTAAAAGCTGGATGGATCAAACAAAGAATGCGAAAATCATCAAGTCTTTCTTGCTTCACTCAGAGGCGGTGACAGAGAGTCTTCTAGAGTGCTTAGACCCTGCGTGCACCATCCACTCTCCACTCTCCTTTCTTCCTTCTCTATCTTCCTTTCTTTTCTCCAAACCATCCAACTAGAAGTTGCAAATGCCTGATGAACCCCGTAGTTTGACAGTGAGTAGCAGAGGTATGGCCAAATTACCTGAAATGGTGTTTTTAATTTATTGTCAAAATTCACCATCTAGGGTGGGTCTAGCTCTGTTCCTGGAGTCCTTACTTGGAGGAAAAGAGAAAACGAAGGCTTTCTAAGCTCATGGCTGTGAGGCGGTAAGCTAATCCTTGTGATCAAGATGGGGTATGAGTGCTCCAGCATAGTGCTGGAGGGAGGGAGCGAGCTCCTCCTGTCTGGCTTGCTTTACCTGTCATTCTGTAAAGAGCATTGGCTTCAAATTAGACTTGCACACCATTGAGGCTGCTAGTGTGCAAATGGTTGGTGGGTAATCACTTGGCCTCATTATTTACTTTACCTACTTAGCAACTAGAAAACGTAATTCCTCTTGCGAATTTCATCTCTTTTCATTCTTTAGCTTGGCTAATGGCACTGACATTAATCAGCTTGCTAGCTCTCTCTGCCTATGCCTTTGGGACAGCTCAGGGCCTTGTTCAGAAATCAATTTTCCATCAGTTCACACCTGTAGCTAAAACAAATGCCAGGTATGCTTGCGGGTACACTGCCAATATTTGTAAGAGTCACCGTGGTAATGAGACCCTAACATACATTATCTGCCTCAATGAAACATGACATCCGGTGCTGATGCTTGGCTTACACAACAACAGGTGAGCACGTGGCAGAGTTGGGACATGGTTCCATTTACTGAATGACACTCTTCCACCTATGTGACAAGAAACCAAGGTGGTGATACTTCAAATCTTCTCCTATGGTGGCAGTGGGGGTGGTGTTGTGTTGTGCATGTTTGTGGGTGATTGTTCATGCCTGTACAGATCTGTATGTGCATGTGTATTCATGCATAGAGAGGCCGGAGGTCCAGCTCAGACGTGTCTCCTTGGAAGTCATCCATATTTGTCTTTATTAGCTAGTTTTTGTGACAGAGTCTCCCACTAGCACCTAAGACTCTCTGATTTGGCTAGACTGGCAAGCCAGCAAGCCCCAGGGGTCCTCCTGTCCCTGCAGGTACCACCTGCCTGACTTTTTTACCTGAGTTCTAGGGACCAATATCAATTCCTCATGCTCGTGTGGCCACACTCTTCCCAGCCCAGGGCTTTGCTGGAGTTGGAACAAGTGAACTTTAATCCTACAAGTTGATGCTGCCCCGCATTCTTTCCCACCACCCGAGGAATCAGAGTAGCTCTTTAGTCAGGATGCGCAGTGGTCCTGACCTTGGAAGCTCTGCTGGGAATGGAGATGCTTTCCTGGCTCAGTCATCAGTATTCAGTTGTGTGGTGCTCGTGCTGGGTCATTGTGGAGGTGTTGTGATTCTGTTTGAATTTTCTACAGAGGCGTGGAGAACATACCGTTCCTTCATTAAAGGCTTATTAACTGCACTTTGTGAAATGGGGTGAAAACAAATATGCTCCCGAATGGCTTGTGTGTTTATTACCCTCCTGCCTGATACATAAATGCGGGGCCTAGGGGGATGTTGCAGAATCAAGGACTTTAAAAGAAATATGCAGTCACGTAGCCTGTGCCTGAGAGAGGTGAGGGAACCTCAGAAGCTTCTAATTTCAGTGGTGCTTCTCCCTCGGTTCTTGGAGCAGGGAGCAGAGGAAAGGGGAAATTGAAATAAGGCAGTAGGGGAGGGTGAATCGTGAGGTTGAAAGTTTGGAATGCCAGATATTGCTCGAATATCTCCAATCCCCAAATACAAAATTTGAAGCTCAGCCAAAGCAAAACTTGTTCGAGCACTGACATGATATACAGGTGGATATTCTTTCAACAATGGGCTACAGTCAAGACGCAGGTGCACTGAAAATATGTGTGCCATTAACTTCAGGTTGGATGTGTAAATATGTGGACATAAGAATGAATGCTATGTCTAGATGGAGCATCTATCCAAGATACATCCTCATATGAAGGTATATATTATAGAATGGAAAATATTATAAAAGGCATATGCTGGATATTTCCTAAAGGCAATATTATAAAAGCATGTATTCCAGGACTCCAAACATCCCTTGGGATTCTAAACAATTGGAGTAAAAGAAACTGAAGCTGGACTAACTATAAGGAACAATATAGGGGAGGAATTTGGTGCTGGAAAGATGCCTCAGAGATCAAGAGTACTTCTGCTCTTTCAGAGAACCCGGGTTTGGGTCCCTTTGTAAGTACCTGGAACTTCAGATGCAATGGATCTGACTCTCTCCTCTGGCCTTCAAAGGCACTCTATGCACACACATGCGCAAACACCCCCCCAAATTTATAAAAAGTAAATCTTGAATTCCACACCACCCATTATGACAAAACTATTGAACGTGACCTATGAGAAGAACCCCAGAGAAAAAGCCTCAGATTTTGACTAGGAGTTCAAATGTGCAGGCCCTGGAAGTAAGAGAGAAAGGGCATGAGCCATTTATTTTGCCTCGGGGGAGGAAAGTCTTCATATTGGTAATGCTTAGAAACCAAGCACTTGGAACCACCAATTTCTTACAGTTAACGTTTTCCAGCCCCACACAGCTCTTAGGCGATGCTGTCTGCTAGTTGTACTCATATTGAAGGATCTACTTGGTTCTTTGCCACCTGTCTGTGTTCTAAAATGCAAAATAGCTCCACTTTTTCTTGCTGCTGAGAGGTTTTCCTTTTAGAATGTAAATGGCCATGGTTTTGGATTGAATCTCCATTCTGTTTTCCTAGTCCCCAAGTACTAGCTCATTAATCTTTGTCCATTCTTCAGTCTCCACAGCCAAGAGGAGAAGACAGAGCCTGCAGGCAGCTTGGAGGGAGGGGGCAATCCAGACAGACGCCACTGTTTCCTGTTCCTCCTTTGCACTCTCCTTGCACTGTAGACATCAGATCCTACCAAGAGGCCTTTTATCCACAAAAATGGCCCACTAACCTAACATGTCATATGGTGATACATCACCAGTTCCATTGTTGAATAAATTGTGGTTTCTTTTGTAGAAGTGTGCTAACACACAGTTAGCACAGCATTGTTTATTTCATGCCAAGCTAATATCTTTAGAGTCAACATTGAGGTAAGTGAGCATGCTGCATCAAAATATTAATTATACACCATCTTGGACCTGATAACAAATGCTCCTGTGTGGCCTTCTTTTCCAAGGGGAAGGCTGAAATGGGTTGCAAAGCAAAAGTCTAAATAATTCAGAAGGGCTTTAGTCACAGTGGGCAGCCTCTACCTACATCAAAGTCATGGGCATCCACTTTTAATCCCTGTCTTTGGTTTTGATTTCTCTGCAAACAGCTCTGAATATCAGGCTCTTTGTGTCTTCAATGTATCATTAAAGATGTGTTCCCAGCCAGGGACAAATGCAGTGTCAATAGCTTGGGAAACGTTCGAAGATCTTGACTCAGATGTGTGAGAAGTTCTCACTCCGCAGCCTCAGTTTAAAGCCAGTGCTTTACTTGGCTTGCAAGATTGTTGCAAGGGTTGTAAATAATATATTTCCTACATGTAACATATGACAGCCCTCACTGAGACACTGGAGTTATCAAGGTGAAGACAGGTTGTTAGTTATACAATACTGAGTGGTATGTTGTAGGGTTTTGTCATCTTATGATCCAGTGAGATGGCACAGCAAATACAGGCACTTGTTAACCCTGAGTACAAACCCCAGGGCCCACATGTAGGAAGAAGAAAACCTATCAATGCAAGTCATCCTCTGACCTCTGTACACACAGTATGTCATACGCACATAAATATATAACATATAGGCACACAGATACACAACAAATGTACAAAGAACAATTAATTGTCAAATTGCCACAACTTAGAATCTCCTGAGAAGAGAGCTTCAACTGAGAAGTTTGTCTCAATCAGCTTGGCCTGTGGGCATGTCTGAGGATGATTGTCTTGATACAGGAGGACTCAACACAATGTGGGTGGCACCACTTCCTCAGCAGGGATTCCTTTACTCCAGAAGTCTGGAGAAAATTAGATGAGCGCAACCAAGCAGTTTGCATTCACCTCTCTCTGCTCTTAACTCTAGTGATTATGTGACTAGCTGCTTTGAATTCCTACCTTGATTTCCCCCTCAATGATGGGCTGTAACTTGAAATTATAAACTGAATAAATGGTTTCTTTCCCAAGTTGCTTGTTGGTGGGAGTACTTTATCGTAGCAACAGAGAGAACATAGATACTAAGCAAGAGTGACATAGATGTCCTGGCGGTGACATCGCCGCCCACAGTCCTTGCTCTTGGAAGGCTAAGGCAGATGAATCACAGTTACAGGCCAGACTGAACTCGAAAAGCAATAGGATGACACTAATAATTCACATAATGTAGACTTAGGATTCTTTCGGTTCTAGGAAATATTCATCGTCTACTAAAGCAGTATGATTTTTGAATAACTATTCCAGTCCTGGCTCTTCTGTAGGCCAGTGTGAGTTTGAGCTTGTTGAGATTATGCTGTAACACTTTTAGAGTCCTCTCATTTAACCAATGGGGCTAGAGAAGCAAGAGAAGGCCTCTAAAGAAGACTAGTGACTCCTCATGGTGACTTGCATGACAGGATGTTCCTCTAGGGCCATATGATCTGAGTGACAGGGATCTTCTGATGGCTCCTTGCATTAAGCATGATTGATCAGAATTAGAGGGACTCAAGGACACAAATGATGCATACTTACTTGTATCCCACCACAGCAACTCAAGTTTTGAGAGAATGTATAACTTGTCTTCCTTCTACACAACAGTATATGCCCAGAAACCAAGGGAGTGCCTAGGACAGAGTTGAGTTGAAGGATATGGCTGGAGGAATCAATAAATATCAAGCACAGATTTCAAGCTGAAGAGAGTTGACCCACCAGATAAAACGCTGGCTATGGAAGCATGAAGACCAGATTTTCTATCCTCAGAACCCATGTGAACAATGACTGGGTTTGATCTCCTGTCTGTAATCCCAGAACAGGGATTCTTGGAGAAAGCTGACTAGCTCAGTTAGCCAACCAGCAAGCTCCAGGCCCAGATCTTGAATCAATATATGAAGTGGAGAGTGGTTGAAGACCACTAATGTCAACTCCTGATATCCACACACACATAAACACACTTACGTGTGAGTCCATACACATGCAAACATACATACACAATACACACATGCACATGGAAAAAAGAACACCAAATAAATTGGAGAAATGATCCCAGTCGTCTTAAACTCAGTACTGACCGAGGTCTTGACATTTTGAGTTGGTTAGGTATAAAATGACAAGGAGATGGTGACAATGCTCATGGAAAAATGAGGAACACACACTTTACCCAGGGCCTTTCCCAGTCACATGATGGTCACAGCAACCGGCATAAATACATAGTCACGTGAGGATTCAGACTCAGAAAACTAACACCATGAAGTTAAATCTCAAACTAGAGGGTTATAGGCACGAAGTGACTAATCAGCATTTGAAATGGCCAACAGAAGAGTCACCAAAAATAGCTGTGGTGTTGCTTGCTCTGCCTCATCCATCTGTTCAGCCTTGGAATTATGCTGGCTGTATTTTCAGTTGAAAACAAACATGCTTACAGACCTATCCTGTAATGGGTTTGTGTTGATGTGGGATTCATCCAGTTAGCCAGTGGATGTGTTTTGAAGATTTGCTGTGTGTCTAATACTGTGACTTAGGGCTACAAGAACAAACGCTAGAGAATTCAGAGTTGTCTGGGGTCACTCAGCTTCATTCTCAAAATTTCTGTCATGGTATTCAGCCTGATCCATACTTAGAAACAAACACTGGCTAAATGAGTAATTGTAAAAGGGACTGAAAATCTTGAAGGTTGCTGGCTCAAAGTCTATGCATGCACACATGAGCATGCACACACGTGCACGCCAACATATACACGTGTATACACTCTTAACTCTCCACATGTATTACACATAAGATGGCATATTCACACTGCTGTTTCACCTTAATTATCAACATGACACAACCTATAATCATCTTGGAAGAGAATTGCTACTGAGGAATTCCTAGACATCCCTATCTTCATGTCTGTGGGTAATTATCTTGATTGCCAATTGTAGAAGAACTAGCCCATTGTAGGCATCACTGTTCTCTGGTTTGGAACCCTAGACTGGATACAAGCAGAGAAGACTACTTGAGTCTCAAGACAGCAGGTAATATGGGTCCTATCCTGCCTTCTCTGTTCTTGGCTATGGATGTGATGTGATTAGCTGCTTGAGTTCCTGCCTCAACTTTCCAACATGATGACCTCTATCCTGAATTTGTAAGTGAAATAAATATACCTCTCCTCCCTTAAGTTGCTAAGGTTTTTTATCATAGCAACAGAAATGATACTAGGACATAGAAAATTATCCAACTTTCATTACCTGGTTGCCTAAAATTAAGAATATTTACTTAAATATAGAGAAACTCTGAAATCACCCAACTCTTACTCCTGAGCTAGAAATGTTGGTTTAGAAACCATCAGAAGATCTTTCTAGAATACCCCACACAAGCTTTCCTTTTCAAGAGATTTCCAAACTTTGGTTTCCAGGTGAGGAAAGATTTGAAACTTTGAAGGTTGGTGCATTTTGCATATTCCAAGCTTTTCTCAGCGTGAACAAGCGCACATAATATTATTGACAGTGTTAGACCAGCTCACATATTTCACACTACCCTTTGATGTCCCTCATCTGTGTGGGAAGATAGATGACATTAGCATACTCTAATTCAGCCCAACTGAATTCCTCAAATCCTTAAAAACTCCCATGCTCTGTAGTCAGAGGCGGCTTGTTCATTTCCTGGCCACCCAGACCCGAAATAATTACACAGAAACTGTATTAATTGCAATACTGTTTGGCCAATAGCTTAAGTGCATTTCTGGCTAGCTTTTATATCTTAAATTAGCCCATTTTTAATAATCTGTGTGTCACCACATGGTTGTGGCCTACCTTTCCATCTGGCGTCTGGCATCTGTCCAACGTCTGTCTCCTGCAGCAGTTATGGCTTCTCTTTGACTCCACCTACTCTCTCCTCCTCTGTATACTTGGAATTCCTGCCTTGCCCTACTCTGCGCTGCAATGGGTCCAAAGCAGCTTCTTTATTAACCAGTGGTATCCACAGCATACAGAGGGGAATCCCACATCAATGCACTTTTCTGGAAGTGTCTATTAGATATAAGAGTTTTCTGTTATAATCTTTAGGGTCTCAAATAACAAAAAAGACACGAGCTTTTATTCTTTCCTATTTGTGTCTCTTTTATATTCTTCTCTTGATGCTCTAGCTAAAACTGCAAATACTGTATTAAGTTAGAATTGGGAAAGTGGAAACACCTGCCTTGCTCTTGATTTTAGAGGAATTGCTTTGAGTTTTTGCATTTGTGACTGAGTTGATATGGTCATCAATCCCTAGCCTCTTTAGGACTTTATTGCACAAGAATTTTAGATTTTGTCAAAAGCCATTTCTGCATCCACTGAGATTGTCATATGATTTCTTACCTTGATTTCATTTGTGTGGTGTATTACATTATTGACTTGTGTGTGCTAAAACATGTTTGCATCCCTAGAATGAAGCCACCTTGATCACGGAGAATGGGTTTTGGGATGTATTATAATTTCTGTTTGCTGTTAATTTTTGGTAATTTTTGCACCTGCATAAATCAGAGAGGTATGTGCATGTGTGTGTCTTTGTTTGATTTGGTGTCAGGATAATATGGGCTTTATAAAAAGAATTTGGTAACATTCCCTCCATCTCTAATTCACTGTTGGTCAAAGAACATAGAAAAGTCAAGCTTCCTTCCTGCTGGGTAGCTTTCACAGTACTGCAAGATGCTACACAGGTTGCTGGGAAGGTGTGAAAGAGTCAGCAGTCTAAACAGCTGTGAACCCCATAAACAGAAGTGATAGCCATTGTGATAAGATATGTGACCAGGACATGAATGTCATGAGGTAACTAACCATTTCTGGTGGGATTTAACACCTTCTCCACAGAAGGAAGTCCTGCCTGGTATTGTAAATCTGGTCAAGAACCTGTGTTTTAGGAATTCACAGACCCCAGGAGTAAGTCTACTATTCTATTAATTGCTAAACGAACATAGTATCAAACTGCCCTTTAAATCCATGTCTCTAAACACATAGATTAACAGTCTTAGATCTCTTCTGAGGATGTTTCTTGGTGCAGTGGATGGTGGTTAACACAGAAACTCACCACTGGTCAAAATGTAGAGAATAAATGACTGTTCAGCCACAGATGGGAAGTCTACAGCTCATCCCTCCTTGTAGGCTTAGAAAATATTGCACAAGAGGGATAAGAAGATTGCAAGGGTCAGAAGGAAGACAGGAAGACTAAAGAAAAACAGTGTCGCCTGGATACAACACACGGTCCTGGTAGATTCACGGACTCACAGCAATGCTGTTGTTTGCACCAGAGCTACACAAGATCAAGCCAGTCCATATTTTTGTGCAGGAGGAAGAGCTCACAAGACCCAAGCTCTATCTCAGGAGCTATGGAAAGTTGATGGCATCTGGGGAAGAAAGAGTAGCTTTCTTTAAGGCTGTTCCTCCTAGTAGGTATTCATGCTTCAGTGAATGGCCTCACTCCCAAAACACACAGGGGTGCTTTGGGATGGACAACACAAGTCAGAGTCCATTGGTCATTTTATTTTTGAGATAGTATGATATTGAGGAATTGTGGGGATGGGGTTGGATCCAAGATGAGATGAAGATAATCAAAATATATTAACCAAGATCAAAGAATTAGTAAAACTTCTTTTAAAAAATATGTAGAAGGAACTAAATAAAATCTATGCAGCAAGAAACCAAATAGCTCAGTAAATGGGGAAATGAAATGAGCACGGTGCTATCAAAAGAGGAAATACAAATGAGCCATCAGCACATAGTTTTTGATCCTCACTAGTCATAGGGAAATGTAAATCAAATCTACATTAGAGTCCATCTTACCCGAGTCAGAGTGGCAGTCATATGACAAACACTGGTGACGGCATGAGCAAAGGGAAGTCTGCTATGCTGCCAGTAGCAATGCAAATCAGTCTGCCATTATGAAACTGGCATGGAGATTCCTCAACAACCTAACAGCGTATCTTCTGTAGGACCCTGCTGTGCCACTCTTGGGGGTTTAACACAGACTCCTGCGCGGCACATCACAGAGGCACTTGCATGTTAGTGTTCGTTGCAGCCCCAAAGTTGGAAGCAACTCAGATGTCCTTCAGGGAGAAATGGTTAAACTAAATGTGGTAGGTGTACACTAGGAAACTTGTCAGCCATAAAGAACAAGGAATCTCTGCTGTTTGCAGGAAAATGGTTGTAACTGGGAATAACCAGAAAGGTGAATCAAGTTAGACCTAAAAAGGCAAAGGTCACGTGCTTTTATTCATGTGTGTTTCTTAGGTTTTATATGAATCCACAAAGCCATGTAGCTATATGTAACATAAAATCAGAAGCAGATTGTCTACAGGAGCAAAGAGGGCCAGTGGTGGTGGTGGTGGGGACCAGAAAGTAGGGGAAGCCGGAAGAGCATGATCAAGGTATATTATGTTCTTGTAGGAACAAGTCTTTATGTAACCCAGGACTGTATACAATGAATATACACCAATAAAATAAAAATAGATCAACCATAAAACTCATCTCCACGTTGTAGAAATTTACGGTCAAGACGTCTGTGGTCAATGATGCTGGTCGGGATGGTGCTGAAAGTTACAGCGATGTGGCTCAGGCTGACTGTGCCGCTGAACTCACCTCAGAGACCTTGCTTAAATCCGGGTTCGAGCTGAGCTCTGTGTCTCTAATGGACCCTCCTAGCTGGGATGTCGCCCAACAATGGAGCACATTTGCACATTTTGAATAGTTAGAGGCGTGTGTGTGTGTGTGTGTGTGTGTGTGTAGATGGGCATGTGTCATTTCTCAGGCATTGTTCACTGTGCTTTTCTTTACAGGGTCTCTCACTAGTCTGGAACCCTCCAGGTAGGATAGCCTGGGCAGGGTGTCTCAGAACCCCTCTGTCTCTACCTTTCCAGGACTCGAATTACAAGTGAGCATTAGCACTCTTTTTTTGTTTTGTTTTGTTTTTGTTTTTATAAAAAAAGCATGGTTTGGGGGAGTTAAGCTCAGGTCTTCCTGAGCGTGTGCTTACAAGGCAATCTCTAATCACTTCCTGACTGCACTGTCACAGTTAGGTACTGAGCACACGAACACCATGTCTCCACCTGACCACCATACACCACACTATTTTACTATAGAGACATCTCTTACTTCATTGCTGCTCATACCAACACCCTGTGACGGAATAATTCCATACACATTTAGGGTGAATCTTCCTACCTCAATTCCCACCTAAGAAATCCCTCCCAACTTGCCCAGGCTCCTATGTGATTATCGATCCTGCTGATCTTCAGTCAGTACTAACCTTCACACAGGGTCTGGTGTTAGGAGCAGAGGGTGGCCTACTGCTTCTTCCTGCCTCTGGGCAAGGGGCCATGGGGAGTGAGACAGTTGGTTTGGAGTCCCAGAAGATCCAGCACTCCTGGATCCATCAGTGATCCCTGGATGTTACTTTCTAAGGTGAAGTTGATTGAGTTCCCCTCATGAGGGGGCAGACTAATTGCTGAACTCTAGTACAGTAAGATGAATAAGCTATGACCGTGTGTGGACACAGACTCAGAATAGCGGGTCTTTCATCCCGTGAGCTCTTTACCCCCAACTTTACACTTGATTTGAGCTCTAGCTGCAGAGTAAGTTTGGGAGTGCTATTTGTTGAATCTCAAGGAGATCTGTGAGGGTGTATAGTAACGGGGATCATCTTCCCTTCAAATGACACCATTGAACAATCTCTCAACAATGGCGTCTTTCTTTGTGAGTTTTTTCAATTGATTCGTTGGGAAGGCTAGATATAGATTGATGGGATAAGTTGGCCTTCTGTCTCTGATTGGTGCTTCAAAGAATAAAACCCCATGGATACACCTTGTGTGTAATCAATAGGGGATGAGGAAACCACTCATTGACAAGGATGCTGGCAGGTGCCCTCATAACCAGCCCCCATTTTAATCACAGCAGTCCCAGGAAAAAAGACATTCATATGCTGGCTGATGCTTCAGTTATTAAACTGTGGCTGCTCACTGGAAGAAGCTGGGGTTGGTCTCTTGGGTCCTTTTCATTGAATGCATTTCTCTCTTTAGTCGCCCAGCCTCTCTGTCTAATCCATAAGAAAGACAAGATGTATTAAGAATTATAAAATGGAAAGGTAAAGACAGATGCATCATGGGGGGAGAAGGCTTTCCCAGGCAATTTGAAGGAATGAAATAATATGGTATCTTTTGAAAGCAGTGTGGGGTTGTGGCCATCTGTGAAAGAGACCAAACCGAATGACTGCTGTGGAAGTCAGCTCACAATCAGAGAATAACAATTTCACAAAGCAGTGTGGGAAGAGAAGGGGGAATTGGGAGAGCTGACGCCTTTGATGGTTGAGGATGGTATGTAGCAGGCAAATGAGGGGAATACAAAGATGGCCGGGACAAGAGGTAGAAGGAGCGGAAGTGGGAACCAGAGCTTTTAAAGCAAAGTGGTGGGGAGAGGTTGAGAGCTGCAGAACATTGTGGCTGCAGCATTTCAGACAGGTAGCTGCAGACAGGAGGCTTCCGAACCCTGTAAAAGTGATAATTAGGCACCCGGGTAATACGAGCCACGGAGGGCTGTTATAAGCAGCAGCATGAAGAAGATCTGGAAAGAAGACAAAGGATCGTGCAGTGATGCTCTCCCTGCACGGCTAATAGGATTTCAGCATCCATTAGTATATGTCAGGTGCTTAGTGAATGCTGGCCATGGTGGTGATGACCCTGGTTTGGTTGTATACATGGTGTAACTTAAAAAAGCATAATCATACTTCAGAGTATGTGGGAGCTAAGTTTCCTAGTTGAGGGCCATGCATTCTCTTCTGAGAATTATACTGGAGAAGAAAGCAGTCCGCCGACCTACAGGGATCAATTGTTTTTTCCCAACATTTCTTCCCTAATTTACTTTCA
The DNA here is from genome assembly GCA_001685095.1 of Ellobius talpinus. Lineage (NCBI taxonomy): Eukaryota > Metazoa > Chordata > Mammalia > Rodentia > Cricetidae > Ellobius > Ellobius talpinus. The sequence goes on along the minus strand of LOJH01000333.1, from coordinate 10,871 downwards.
TTCTTTCTTCCTTAAAATGTGTCAAAACTTGTGCCCTTCACACTGGAGTGCGTGTGTGTGGTGTACTTATACATGTGCTCAGGAGTGTGTTAGGCAGAATAAAAGTTTTTCACTGTGACAATTATTGGTGAGTCCTGCTTTATCTTTGGATTTGACTGAAAAATATGTAATTAATAAAGAATCTGGGGATGGGTGGGGAGATTGCTCCATTGGTTAAGATGCATGTTGTGTAAGCTTGAGAACCTGAGTGTGATTCTCATAACCTGCTATTAAGGAGCTGGAGACGGTGGTACAAACTTGAAACCTCAACACCAGGGACATGGAGGACCCCTGGAACGTTCTGGCTAGGGAGCCTAGTAGAATCAGCAAGTTCAAGACCAGTGAGATACCTTGTCTAAAAAACCACAGTGATGGATTCTGGTGAATGAAACCCAAGTTTGACCTCTGACTTCCACATGCATGCCTGAACACTGCACCCACATACACACACATGCACACACATGACAAGAAAAGACACAAGAAGGAATAGAGAGACGGAGGGAGCAAGAAAGAAGAAAAAAGAGAGAGAAATTATTTTTTTTTCTGGTCAAATATGTCAGCAGCCTGGGGGAAATACACCCCTTGGTTTTTTATTGGAAGAAACAGTTCCACGGAGGTTTCAAAAAGAAATAATTACATGTGAATTTTTCCCTGGTGCGATGTATCCCCGAGAGCTTACCCAGAAATTAAACTTCCTCAATAATCCACTGTCAATGATGCATTCCACTAGTGCAGCCAGATTATTAATATCCGTGTTTGTCTTGGCCCCAGTTCTACGCTGTCTTCCCCAGCTTTACTTGATGTCTAGAGGAAAATAACTAGGGATTTGTTTTCCAGCCCTGAAACTTCCTATACTGACTCCCACGGATTCTTGTCCCTGCAGACATGCCATTTTGTTTGTCCTTTCTGCACACTGTTGAAAAGTAAGCTCTATGTTTCTGGGAATTCTATGTGTCCCTGATATTCCCATTCCAGGTTTGGATATAAAAAGAGTTTCCTGAAATAAATAGTTCAATGAGACCAGGCCTGGGACTGATTCCCTGGATACCTCAGTCCTCTGCTTCTTAGAAAATGCACTTCAAACCCCTTACACTTGCATCCATGGTGCAGATCTGACACGTTTTGATCTGATTCTAGCCTGTTTCAACACGGACTTCCACGGACATACCATAGGTCCGGGTGTTCTTGCCTCTGGGCACCTTCAGTCTCTTTGCTCTGCTTATGCTACCCCCCCATTTGGGGACATATATACCTTGCTTTATCTCCAAAATCCTGCTTTTCCTTCATGATCAAGTTCAAATAATTATTGCTGATATTTAAAAACGTCTACTCTGTGATTTGTGTAGGTAGAAAACCTTAATTTCACTATTACCCCCAATTACTAGACACATGAATAGTATCATCTTGTAGATGGCAAAAGTGACACCCAGAAAGGGTGAGTAGCCTGTACATAATCACAGAGCTAGGGTGCATAAGATCTGAGGTCTGAAGCCATGCGTTCTGCCTTTAAAATCCGTGTGTGCAGCTGCCCCCTCCAACACACACCACCCTTGCATGTAATGTGTAATCCGTGTGTGCAGCTGCCCCCTCCAACACACATCGCCCTTGCAGTTGTCCCTTCTCTTCTTTGTTACACTTGCTATTTTAGTTTATTATCTGGTGTTAAGAAGGCCATTTTCCGGCCTGCATGTAATGTGTTTTGAGAATTCCCTATACCTGGGAACTCTCCCCTTTCTTTGTTTCTACCCCTTCCTCTAGTCCCCTTGTTTCTCTTGTTTTATGTTGTTTATACATTCAAGATTTTAGTTTGGGAGAAATGCGACTGTTGTCTTTTTGAGACTCAGGCAATGCCTGCAATATAATTATTTCCACCTACATTCACTTTCCTACCGAAAATTCATCGTATACAGAAACTGTATTTTCTTTGTCCATCCCCCTGCTGTTGGACACCAAGGTTGGTTCCATATCTTGGCTATTGTGAACAGAACTACATTAAACACGGCTGTGCCACTATCTCTGTGATTTGCTAACTTGGCTTCTTTTCGTATGAAAACCAGCTCCAACATGTAGGACAGGCTCGGGATCCTGCTCAGTGAGACTGGAACTGCCCTTCCCTTCCCACTGTTGTGGTCACTCTGCTTCTCGGCTTATCATTTGCAGCTTTGTGTCTCTGTTGTAAATGTATTCATTAAATACACATTGCCTGGCTGCATTGCTGGCTCATCTCCTAAGCCAAAGTGGAAAATATCCTCCCTTCAGGAAGGTCGTCTGGGTTTTCATAGAGGCAAGCGATCTGTATCTGTGGGTGACTCACTAGGAGGTGGGTGGCCACGATTTACCTTCGGTACACCATGTCCCATGTATTAGAGAGGTAGGTGAATGAACGGCTGTGGAAACCCAGGGGGGAAACTCTAGGCGAGAGCTGGGATCAGTGGGTAAGAGCAGTTGCTGTGCAAGTACAAGGACCTGAATTCAGATCTCCAGTTCCCAAGTAAAAACCAAAGCTGGGTGTGGGTGTATGATGGGTAAAAACAGGAGGATCACGGGACTTGATGTCTGCCAGTAGAACTCTCTCAATGAGAGACTCTGTCTCAAAGGAGCACACATACAGATGTTGTCTGGTACACACACCACACACACTCATGTCATACATACACACATACAAATAGAGACAACTTTTAAAAATATTCCAATCCAATCCATATGGGTTTGGAGCACCTCCTGGGTAAAGACATTCAGGTAAAGCCTTGGAGCATGCAGATGGTTTTACTGAGTGGACACCAGGAATGCACACCATCTAAAGGAAATAGGAAGAATAAAGCCTCCTAAGCCAAGGAGAGGTACACCAGCAGACACTGGGGTGAGACATCATCTGGATGGCACTGGGCACCATGTCCAGATCAGAGGTCCGGTGGGAGTCAGTTTGTTAGCTTTAAGATGCAACAGCATGGAGGTGCTTGCTGATGTATTCTAAGCAGCAGGGAGTCGCTGAAGGTTCTATGTCCAGCCATGATCATCCAAACTGTGGTTTTCAAAACCTGTATTGTACGATGAGATTCATCACCTCATTGGGAATATTTCTACATGTACGATCAAAAATGAATGCATTCCTTTGCCAACATAGACTTCTCCCAGAACTTAAATTTCATTGTCTGTCTGAGGTCCATGTTCTTGCAAGGGCTTCCACAAATCAAAATTCCAAAAGGCCAAAGGCAAGGGTTGCATGGGTATTTACTCTAAGAATAAAGGAAAATTGCTTTAGTGAATACAGTTGAGCAGCCTTTGTCTCACCCTTTATTTGCTTACTTGTTTATTTATGCTCATGCCGTGATGAAGATCCAAGGTAAGCCCGTGCACCCGCTAGCCAAGCATGCCATCACTGAGATGTAACATAGCCCCTGCATTTTTTGAGACAATATCCGTTATGCGACATCTGGGAAGATGTGAACATATATGCATTGAACCAAATAGGGAGCCACTGATAGACTAATATAAGGACACTACCAAAGCCCAGTTTGGTGGACCAAGATGTTTATTAGGATTTCTTACAAGAGTAAGGGGTGAGGGGTTACTTACAGGAGGATTTATCAGAAAGCCCACTCTAGCATTGTTGATAACTCTTTAAAGCTAGGCCTGAAACTGTCTGCAGGATGCACTTGCTGCTCAGCAGGTAGAAGAGTTCCCTCTCCTCAGCACCCTGACTGCTTATATAACATTGGAGAGGGAGTACCTTTTGAGTCTGCTATGTTTCAGGGACTTCCTGAATCTTCTGAGTTATTTACTTCTGAGTCAAAAGAAACCTCCCTCTAGGGTGGGATGTTTCAACACTGAGGATATGAAACAGCACCCTGCTAGGTAGTCCCCTGGAGGTCATCCTCCTGTTTAAGGCCTGAGTGCTGGGATGGCAGATATGCAATGCTATGCATGGCTAAGTATTTTAACCTGACCTAAAGCAATGTTAACATAATAGCTAAGGCAATAGGCACAGTTGGGACTCGGGAGCCTCCAGCTTCTGTAATCATCTATTGGTGTGGCCAAAGACTGTATCTTGTCAAGAATATCCAGAACGGCAGATGTTTGAGGTTGAGTTTTACATATTGCTAACTTCTTCATAAGTTCTGTTAATCTTAGCATTTCACATATTTTAAGTGTATGGATCATTTGAATGCCCCCCCACCATGGTTGTTCAGTTTACACCAAGCAGGCTTAGCCACATGTTTCTAAAAGGCAAAAGCAAGTGTTGCCGGGCAGACCAACTACTTAACTCATCAGCACATATTGAGCACCTACTCTGTGCCGAGTTCTGAAGGAGATTCTAAAGCTACACGGTAGAAGTCAGGAGGTGTGGTCCCTGGCTCAGGGGTGAATGCATGCTTGGGAAACTGTACTTCTGTGGCTGACCAGAGTGAAGGAGGGCATCTCCTCCTGTTATATGTGCTTCCAGGAATGCATCTCTCATTTTGAGCAGCAAATGCAAACAGAAGGAATGTGCCTGTGTGCTGTGTTTCATGCAGTCACCTCTGAGTGATGGAGGCAAGATCAAGATGTACGTTTAGTGTGTTTATGTTCCAACTCCCATGACACTCTTGCCACCAAATTACCAGATTATGCTTGGGGACTTTTCGGGTGGAGTATGCATGTGGCCATTGCAGTTGCTTACACAGGGACTCTTTTCCCTGCCTCCTGCTACTCATCTCTGTCCCTCTGGCTCCATCTCTCCTTTCTTACTTCCATGGCACCCTCCTCTTCTGTTCTCTCCTCTCCTGTTCCTTGAAGTCTTGGAGTCTCTCTCCACATTGTGCGTGTCCATCTCTACGTAGAGGTCCATGCCTGTCTCCCATGCTGTATTCCTGTTCTGCTTTATGTCTATCTTGCTTCTCCTCGTGCTCCCCCTCCCTTCTCACCCTCTTCCTTCTTTCTTGTCTCTCTAACTCTTTGCGTCTCCTTCCCTTCTTTTCTATCTCTAGCCATCTCCCTCTTTCCCCCTTCTCTCCGTCTATGCCCTTCCCTCCCCCTCTCCACTCTCTTGCTCCCTCTTTCCCCCTTCTCTCCGTCTATGCCCTTCCCTCCCCCTCTTCACTCTCTTGCTCCCTCTTTCCTCTCTCTCCTCTTTTGCTTCCCTTCTCTTCCCTTATCCATCTTCCCTAAAATTCTTTTCCCTCTCCGAATTCTTCCCATCCCTCCCCTCCTCTTCCTTCTTCTCCCTCTCCCCACCCACTCACCTCTCCTTGTGGCTGAAGCTCTTAAGTGAGTCTTTTCCCCTGGGGCTTGTGTGCTTAGCCTGTCAGTACACAGCTCTGTGTGCTCTTACTGAGTTCTGTCCTCTGTGGATCAAGGTTGCCACTGGGCTTGAATATTAAGTTTCAGACTCTAATACACTAGTGGGAGATTTGCAGCAGCAAGCAGGGGCCCTCTGCATCCCTAAAAGCTTCCAGCAGAGTGTTTATTGATAAGGAGCCTTGCTTCATTCTGTGAAGCTGCTGATGTATGTGCAGGTGATGTGTGAGGTGACATTACCTACAACTGGGCTCCTTTCCACAGGGAGAGATGGGCAGGGCTGGCTGTCCACACATGTGAAGGTTACTCCGGAGAGCTTGGGGACCATTTTGTCAGCTTTGTTTGCAAAGATCTAGAGAGAAGGATTATGGTCCTCAGTGCTGATAAGTTCCCCGGTGGCAAATGCTAATCCAGCAGGATGCACATGTAACACAGCCATTTCCTGTAACATGCATGGAGGGAAGAAGGGAAGCCATAAAAAGGCAGAGGTGATAAGCATCAAGACACCCCTCTCCTACGGAGGAGTCAGGGTCTTTGCTCATTCAGTAGTGGATGCATTAGGCTTGACATGAAGCTGCATTTAGCAACTTGAATTAGTTAGTGCTTATGGTCTTGATGTCACAGAATCCCGTCTATGGGGCTGGGTAGGTACCTCACTCGGAACAGTGCTTGTCTAGCTTGATAGCATTGTGTAAGCCATGGTTGGTGGTGCAGGCCTGTGATCCCAGCACTGAGCAGGCAGAGGCAGGAGGACCAGAAGTTCAAGGTCATCTGTAGCTGCTATATAGTTTACATAGTTTTGAGATATATGTGGGACTCTGTGTCAAAAAACAAACAAACAAACAAACAAACAAAAAACCAAAAAAGAAACCCTATCTTTGGGGTTAGTCATGCTGCTGTCCTTGGTTCTGATGTCCATGCTAGGTGTCTGCAGAGGGATGGAGAGTAGCATTTTGTTTGGAAGACAATACCCTGGCTATATCCCCAGAAATGCAGAAGATTTCTTCTCCTGGTGTCTGAACTCACATTTCTGGAAATGGGTATAAGAGTAGTTCCTAACTCATAGGTTGTGACTCAGGGTCAATTTCAACAACGTGTAGCATGCTGTTCAGCACTCCAGGTTGGTGACTGGAGTTACATACGGTGACGTCCAAAGAGAGTGATTCAGGTGTATGTGTGTGTGTGAGAGAGGGGGGGAGAGGGAGAGAGAGAGGGAGAGAGAGAGCACACATGATCAAAGCACAAGGAAGACTCCTGTAGATCTGCTGCCATGTTGTGACTTGAATCCTCAGCTTTCAACTCAGAGAGTTTGTGCGCTCTGGTGTTGTACCAACACACTGAACCTCAGCTTCATCTGTGGAATGAGAATCATAGTAGTGTTTATTAGCTGGTTCTTTCCATTGTAAAGCTTTCACTAGTGTATATTTTGTGTACCTAGGGATGGGTTTCATCCTGACATTTCCATTCAAGTATATTGTGTTCTCTGACCCCATTCTCCTCCTCCATTATACTTTCCAGGCTCCCTCGCTCCTGTTTCTGTTTCTTCTACTATAATAGTCTCTCCTCTAGCTTCAGGCCATTCATGAGTATGCGTGTGTCTAAAATATAAGTTCCCTGAGAGACAAAACATAAAATATTTGTCTTTTTTAGTGAGGCATATTTTAATATGATATCATCATGTCCATCACTTTTTCTGCAAATGGTATGCCTTCTTTATAGTACTACATTCTGTAGACCAAGTTCCTTTTCTTTATCCATTCATCTGTTGATAAATGCCATGGCTGATTCACTATTGTAGGTATTTGTTAATAGAAAAGCGATCAGAATAATCTATGGGTATCTTTATTATATGTTGACTTTGACTCTTTGATTATTTTCTGAGGAGTGGTATGACTGGACCACATAGTAATTTTATTTTTAGTTTCCTAGGGAAGCTGCACACTGGTTCCCACAGTGCTCACACAAGGTTACTGCCACATCAGCAACCTGTCAGGGTTCCGGTCCCCACACTCTCTCCAGCATTTCTTGTTATTTGTTTTCGTGTTGATAACTCTTCTGCCTCGGGTGAGGTAGAGCTCAAGGCAATTTTGCTTATCGTTCAGTCTGAACCATACCTGGGACCTCTCCCAGCTTCTCATCACTCCTCTTGGCTTTAGGAATCTCATGGTTCTTCAGGGCACATTCTGAGAACTTGTACGACAGGTACCCAGCAATTTCCTCAGGTCTGTCCATTTGCTTGACAGATGATTGTTCTGCTTATGTTTTCAGAAAAATCAGAGTGTAAGAGCTGGGGGGGCTTGGTTATTGCAAGAGATGCAGCTACAAGGCTCCCCAGCTTTGCCATTAACTGATGACTGTGCTTCAGTTAGCACTGGACACAAGCAGTCCCCCAAGACCTGTTCTCTACACCGGCAGCAGTACATATTGCAAAGCATTAAGAACCTTAGCATTATTTTACCATACAATGGTCAGGAATGACCAGCTGTCTAGAGGAGGCATCCTACGGTTACTTTTTGAAAGGAAACAAATCCTAGAGAATCTGTACATTCAGTGGATACGGATGTCATTATAATTTAGTGTCTGTGCATGCCATTTCCCTGAGGGTGTGGCTGGGAGATTGACAGTGCAGTCTGATTTGGGCTCACGAATGCCCCAGCATTCTCCCTGTAGGAATACAGAGATTCAAAAACCGAGGAGAGACCTGTCCAAGGACACTGAGGTGTAGACAAGGGAGGGGACATATGTGAATGGAGTCTCTCCCAGCCCCCATGCTGTATCTGTCCTTAATGGTTCTCTGTGGGCCCTGGTGCAGCATCTTCACCACTGAAGGCATAGCCCCAAGTGTGAGATAAGTCACCTAAGGTACAATGCAGGCATCATATTATAAAGATAAGGAAAGCATACATTCCTGGAGCCTGACTGTGGGTCCTGGGACTCCTCTGAATGGCTAGCTGGGCCTTCTGTTTGCCTCTTAGCGTCTTTACCTTAGGATACAATAAAGCAGCCCCTTAGGATACAATAAAGCAGCCAACACCCTCGCAAAGTAACTATAACTCAGTAGTCTGTTCTAATTCTTTGTATATAATTCTCAGAGGAACTTTGAGTCAGTGTTGCCATCCAGAATTCCCCATTACAACTATCATAACCGGGACTCAGAGAGGTCAAGAAACTTGTCCAAAGCCCCTAAGCCTGGAGAGGAAGGAAGACAAATACACAGGCAGAGAGGCTGACTGCATTTGATAGTGCTTTTCCTGGCCTCTGCTTCCACTGCTGGCCTCCAGACACTCTCTGCTCCCCAGTCAGATCCCCCCTAATATTCAGGTCAGAACATGTTGCTCCTTTGCTCAAACCTCCTTAATGCACCCTTAATGGCTGCCTGACCAAGCTGAAACTCACTTACTGGAGAGGCTGAAAGCGTGATTTGGGAGTGTGGGTAATGATGTCAGTTAAGGTCACCACTCACATGTCTTCAGGGAGCCAGTCTCTCGGAGCTCAGTTTTCTCCATAGGAAAATGCAATCAAAAGACGGGATGGCACTGAGTTGGTAGATTGTGTGGACTGCACAAAGGCTTGGGTTTCAGCCCTAGCATGAAGAAACCAAGGATGGTACAACCCCAGCACTTGGGGAGGCAGAGGCAGGAAGATCAGGAGTTCAAGGTCATTCTCAGCTACTTGAAGGATTCAAGGCCAGCTCAGGATGCATAAGTTTCTGTCTCAGAATAAACCAAACGGCTTCAAATCAAGCACATTAGAGACTCAGAATCCCAGCAGTTGGCACAGCTGAGGAAGGAGGACTTTGAGCTGAAGTCCGGGCTACATGCTGAGATTCTCCAGCTGACACCCAAGCGGTTTTGCCAACGGCAGGCTCCCACACCCCTCACACACGTGCAGGCACAATGCACTATTATTCAGCTTGAAACATAAGGAGATCCTGCTATTTGAGGCAACATGAATGAAGGCAGAGGAATTTGATGAGTGACGTCATCTCACAAGTGGAAAATCTGCAAAAGTTGTCCTCACAGAGGCTGAGTCACGTGACTGGGGTTGAGATGGGAATTTGGAGACCTACTGATCAACAGACACAAAATTTCTGGCAGAAAGAATGGATCCATAACCATCTACTGTAGCTTTGGGTGGCCATAACTAATAATGTCTCCTGTACTTGAAAAACCCCAGGAATAGTGAGAAAGAATTATAAGTGTCTGCAACTCAGACTGGTATATGAGGCTAGACGTGTCAGCCTGACTTAGCATCCCACAGTGCATTGTGAAAGTACATGTGGTATGCCACAATAGACACTGCTACCCACCTCCCCATGTGTGTATGTGTGTGTGGTTAGTAAGTGTGCATGTGTATGCACAAGAAGACACTAAAGTAGGACATTGGGTGTCTTCTTCTATTGCTGACAGCCTTATTTATTTGGGACATTCAACATGAAGCTCTCCATTTCTGGTGTGCTGTGTAGACACAGAGCTGGACTCCACACGTGAGTACAGCTCCTGCCCTTGTGCTCCCACCCCTGGCTGGTGTCACAGGTGCTGGTCTGTGCTCCCTCTCCATGCTGGTCTGTGCTCCTGCCCCATGCTGGTGTCATAGGTGTTGGGGTCTGTGCTCCCACCCCGTGCTGGGGTCTGTGCTCCTGTCCCATGCTAGTTTCATAGGTGTTGGGGTCTGTGCTCCCACCCCGTGCTGGGGTCTGTGCTCCCACCCCATGCTGGTGTCACAGGTGCTGGGGTCTGTGCTCCCACCCCATGGTGGTGTCACAGGTGCTGGGGTCTGTGCTCCCACCCCATGGTGGTGTCACAGGTGCTGGGGTCTGTGCTCCCACCCCATGCTGGTGTCGCAGGTGCTGGGGTCTGTGCTCCCACACCATGGTGGTGTCACAGGTCCTGGGGTCTGTGCTCCCACCCAATGCTGATGTCACAGGTGCTGGGGATTCCTCCTGCTTGCCCAGCAATGTTCTGACCCACTCAGCCATCTCCCTAGTCCCCAAACTTAACTTCTACTGGTTTCTTGAAGCAACTCAGATCATATACTGAACTCTTCATGACTTCATTCTGAGTTGATGCTTTTCCTTTCCCTGGATCCCAGAGGATGTGAGCCACACTGATGCAGAGCCTGCTGTGATCCCTTCATGTCATTGCCTGCTTTTCTGGGCCATTGTCCCAAATGCCTTCATTTTTCTTTGCTGACCATGAAGGATTGTTTATCAGAGTTTTTATTTTATCTTCCAAGTCCATTTTAGTTGTCTGTCATACTGTCATTATAAAGTATTCGCTCCTGATCAAATGATATTTTTGTACTTTTGATTAGTTGTTTTTTTTTTCTTTTGGGAGGTGGCAGGGCAGCAGAATTCATTCTGAGAGCATGTGTTTCTTTGCTTTCTGGATATTGACTTTGGCTAACATGGACACATGTGGGGTCTCTTTGCTCTTATTCTGAGTGTCTCTCTTAGAAACCAAGATACTTGCCAGATAATCTGTAAAGTTCAAAGGAAAACGATCTTCTTCCTTCCTTCCTTCCTTCCTTCCTTCCTTCCTTCCTTCCTCCCTCCC
>LOJH01000332.1:27270-61388 GCA_001685095.1 Ellobius talpinus | reverse complement strand
TCTCTCTCTCTCTCTCTCTCTCTCTCTCTCTCTCTCTCTCTCTCTCTGTATTTCTTTTGTCCCTGGAATGAGATATGCAGAAACACTAGTTTCATATTTACACTAAAGCATTCACTCAAAAGAATGAAAACAGTCTACACCAAATGGCATCACTGCAGAGGGAAAGGTCACAGCTGTTCTGGGGATGGAGATGATGTGACAAGAACCAAGGATTCTGTGGTCCTTTGTAAGGTGGCAGTCCCTTCTTCTATAATGGCCCCGGGGTGGATGCCATTGCTGTGAAACTTTCTTCCTCTGCAGCTCTGTTCTCTAACCTTGACACTTGAAGACTACAGACATGGGCAGAGTTCAGTCCAGCCTCATGAGTTCCTCAGCTGAACAACTTGCAACTGATTTAAGGCATTTTAAGTAAAACCCTACCCTTAAGTTTAGGCTTCACATACAAAACAGAAGTTTGAGGGTTTTGGCACTGCCTTTAGGGAATTTATACAGAGTAAAGGAACGTGGAAATAGAAGTTGTTTTCTCCTATGATAATACAATAAAAATTGTCTAAACGCAGGACTGTGAAGTGAAAATACACTTTGATGTGTGTAAATATAACACCAAGCCAATCCTTGTCAAAATAAGGTGACCATTAATTCAATATATTATTGTGATAGAAACTTCAAGGTAATCTTGTGCATGTAGGCAATGCACCGACTTTCGTGTGCATGCTGTGTGCAAATTAAATAGGTCCTAGTGAAAAACAGTGATTTCCCTAAAATCATGTACAACCCAGAGTGTAAATCAGGCTGTCTCAATCAGAGCTGTGTTCTCCTTACATAAAGCGCAAACTAGAAAATAAAGGAAGGAAGGAAAAGAACGGTTAAAAGCTGTGTGTTCCTCATGCTTATGAACTTGTAAGACCACGGGATGCTGTGGAGATTCCAAGCAGGACTATTTTAGCTACGTTATTACAAATATCCAAGAGAAGGGAAGTGTGGAGGATGGGAGGTGCCGACAACATGTGGTAGTTAATTGAACATATAATCAGGGCTGCAACACTGTGGCGGCTCTGGATTATATCAACAGGCATAATGATGTTTCGAAAATTATGCACCTACAATTATCCCTTAAAGGTAGGTGATAAATGAATTAACTAAGTAGCAGAGGTACAAACCTTCAATATTTAGAAATTGACTGCTGTGGAGCATACAGGAGCAGTGTCAGGGCAAGAAATCACCATTCTTAGTGATTTGGGGCATCTTAAGCCTTGCAGGAGTTTTGGGAAGCAGTTGTACAACTGCTTCATGCGGTTGCAATACTCTGAGAAGAAGGAAATGAAGAATTCATGAAATAGCTCTGGCAAAAGGGGGGCACAATATCATACAGAGACTTTTCAAAAAGCATGATTTCCCTAAGCAATGGCTTGTAAATGTTCATTTCTTCAGCTGAAAGGAGGTCATTTATCTACCAATACCTGTCATGGTATTTCAGTATAAGGACGTTGAGGAAAAAGGCTAACCAAGCTTCAACAAATGGTGATTCCAAATGTGGACAGAAGGTGGATATGACAAAGTGAGGAGAGATCAAACAGCAGGTGCCATAAGCATCACTAATTGACACTTGGTGTGCTTGGAAGACCAAAGGTGGAAGCTGATCCTTGGCGTGGAGGAGCTAGCATGGAAGCTCATGCCTGACTCTTGTCTCACATCCTGGGTTCTCTCTAGAAAAGCACACAGGTCCAGTTTTCAACCTCTGTTGAGTTGGTTTCCCCAACTTCAAAACAGGAATGAAAACTGCTCCAAACATCCTTCTCTTGGTGTAAAACAAAACAGTTAAATTTAATGTTGAGTTTGGTGCATGGCATAGCATGGTTGCCCAGGGAATAGACACCATCACTGTGGTTATTACTGGGCCTCCAGCAATCATGATGTATGTGTGCTTTACACAGCTAGAAATGCAACTTTCTAACAAGACCAGATGAATCTCCAAATCCTGTTTTGGATGTGAAATACCCCCCAGTGATTCATGAATTTGAAAACTTGGTCCCCATCTGGTAGCACTGTCTAAGAAGCCAGCAGAACCTTTAGGGGGTGGGTTCTAGCCTAAGGAAGTGTATCCTTGTGAAGGCAGGCCATGGGGTTTATAGCCTGCTTCCCATTTTTCTTTCCTCACTTTGCTTTTATTCTGCCAAAATATAAGAAGGAGAGGCAACCCGGTAGGATATTCCTGTCACCATGTGTCTTAGAGTTTCTATTGCTAGGAAGAGACACAATGACCTCAGCAATTCTCATAAAAGAAAACATTTAATAATTGTGGATAGCTTACTGTTTCAAAGTTTTAGGCCATCATCTTCATGGCAATGTGTAAGCAGACATGGTGCTAGAGATGTAGCTGAGAGTTCTACAACTTGATACGCAGGCAGCAGAAGCAACTGTGTATCACACTTAGTGTAACTTGGAGTATAGAAGACCTCAAAACCTGCCTCCCACAGTGACACACTTCCTCCAACAGGGCCACACCTACTCCAACAAGGCAGCACTCCCTAATAACACCACGCCCTAGTGAGGGGCATTGGTGTGGGATTCTCTTCTATATTCTGTGAATACAATTGGTGAATAAAGAAACTGCTTTGAGCCTATAGCAGAGTAGGGCAGAACAGAGGTAGGCAGAGAAAACTAAAGTGAGTGCTGGGAGAAAGAAGGCAGAGTGAGGAGAAGCCATGGAGCCACCTCCAGAGACAAAAATGCTGAAACTTTGCTGGTAAGCCATGACACTCATGGTAAAATATAAAATAATGGAAATGGGCTAAATCTAAATGTAAGAGGTAGCTAGCAATATGCTTCAGTAATTGGCCAAACAGTGATTTAATTAATACAGTTTCTGTGTGGTTATTTTGGGAGTCTGGGCAGCTGGGAAACAAACAAGCAGCCTCCTAGAACAGGGCATTTTTTTCAAACCAGTACAACATGGTTTACCTGCCACTATGATGGACTTTACCTCCTAATACGGAGAGCCAAAATAAAACTTTTCTTCCATAAGTTGCTTTTTATCAGGTATTTGGTCACAGAAATGTGAAAAGTAGCTAATGCACTCTACTTTATGATGTTTTATAGAGAGCACACAGACATCAATCTCTTTTGTTTGTTTACAGCACTTTGGTGACTGCTCCATCAGCCATGATAAACAAAGAAATAACAAAGATCACCCACTGCAGCAGTTCAGATAGAATACTGGATGGATAGAGAAGTTAAAAATTAATTATTCAAAGAAGGAAATGGACCTCTTCCATGTCATACTCATCCATGCTAGAAGGTGGGCATTATTCTAGATAACTGACAACTAACTGTGTTTCCAAAGGTTTCTTTAAAATGGGAAGCTCTTTGTGGTATCTGTAAGATTTGATTAGAGGGCCTCTATAAGCACACATCTAGTTGAACCAAATGAGAGATAAATTAACCTATAAACAGCATGCTGTTTCTTGTGGAATCCTCTAATGGCCTGATTTAGGATATCAGCAGATGGGAGGTCAATGCCCAAGGCTTTCAGAGTTCAGCCTATTCATTACAATCAGGTTCACCATGCCCCAAAGAGGGTCTAATGAAATACACTCCCACAAACCTCACGGGCGGGGGGAGCAGGCAGATGGTGATTCTGTATTTCTAGACAGGTAGGGGTCCAAACAGAGCCACTGCACTTTCACTAAGCTGTGTTCTTTCAGGGAGAGCCTTTCACTGAGACATCTTACCTGGAAGCTTCTTTAAGCTTTTAGCAGAAATGCTCTAGTTCACGTTTGAAAAAAAAAAAGTACTGTTTGTCAGTAGTTAGTGTCCTTGAACATCAGGGCTCAAGTGGGAAGAGAGACATTTAAAATGTGCCTGATTTCATTGACTCTCTCCCCATCTCAGCTGACAGCACATCCCAGAGCCTTCTTCCAGAGTCTGGGGTGGGGGGGAATGCACATACCTTGAAACCTACAGAATCATAGCTCCAAATAATAGAACTTACATGCTTGCAGAGTTTTGAATTTTTTTCAACCAAAGTACTTTAGAAGCCTGAAAAAATACCTGTTTTGTGTTCATGATCACTGACACACACAGAAGAGCTTTGTAATTCATCTGCGAACCAAATTAATAACACCACAGCAAGAAAATATCCACTTCCAGCACACATCCATTTCATCACAGGAGGCTTGCTGTCTTGGAAATGGTCAGTTTCCTACAGTGTTAGTGGAGGAAGGAGAAGGCTGCCTTCTACACGTACTGTGCAAAGGATGGATGCAGGGGTACACAGTGATGAGTGTGTCAGTTGTCTCAGTGAACTGTAGATAGTACCAAAGCCTGGGTCTTTGGTACTGCATCCCGTGAGGACCCCGGTTGAGAGATGATCCTTCAAATAATCCTTCTAAGTTTGTATCAGTTCTTCACTTGTGGATTCACTCAGGTGGAAGATGCAGGGAAATCCATCTTATTGAAAATTCTAATGCAGAATGAACAGTTTCTCAGCAAGGTTTTTGGCACAATGGTCTTGTACTCTGTAAAGATTTGTCTCTTGTACTGGTTTATAAAATGCTGATTGGCCAGTAACCAGCCAGGAACCATAAGCGGGGCAACCCGAAAAGGAGAATTCTGGGAAGAGGGAAGGCTCAGGCTGCAGTCGTCACCCAGACACAGAGGAAGCAAGATGAGAATTTCTCACTGATAAAATATACCAAGGCACGTGGCTAGCACAGACAAAAATTATGGGTTAAGATGTAAGAGTTAATCAATAAGAATCCTGAGCTAATAGGCCAACCATTTTATAATTAATGTAGACCTCTGTGTGTTTCTTTGGGACTGAATGGCTGCCGGAGAAGGCAGGACAGAAACCTCTGTCAACAGGCTTTAAAAAAAATAAAAACTCTTCTTATTTGATTATTAATGGCTCATATTGTTCACATAAGCACAGACATACTTTTCACATGTTCTTTTCTATTTATGCCTGATACAAAAAGTCAGTCGATCAGAGCTAATTGTGATCAAGTGTAAAAGCTTAAAATAAGGAGCTGCAGAGATAGTTCAATGGCTAAGAGCTCCTCCTGCTCTAGTTGATAGCTGAGGGTAGGAGTTTGGTTTCCAGCACCCACACTGGGCACCTAATGATGACTTGTAGCTCCATCTCCAAGGAATTTGATGCCCTCTTCTGACCTCTTCAAACACTACACCCACGTGAACAAACCTAAGCACATAGATACATGCACACTAATAAAAAAATAAAACCAAAATCTTAAAAAGCACACATTAAAACTTGAAATCTTGGCATATGTTACCTGTTCTTTCTAAATAGATTGTTTTATCTAAAAATTCTTGCAGGTACATATATTTTTTTCTTTCTTAAATATTTTAATTTCAATGAAATTTTTTTAAGAGAACAAATTATTAATGGGAGTACCAGGCTTTTTAACTGGTGAGTAATTACAAACAGCGGGCATAAGGAAGTCTCTCCTTAGATGCTTCAGTTTTCAGCCCTTGACCACTGACCTCATCTCATAAAATGACCATTATCATATGCAGTGTACCTCATATCTCCTTATCAATAAGCTTCTGCACCGTGATACTTCATGGCTCTTTAAAAGCCTTGGATGCTTCTCTGTGGTACTGAAAAGCTGTGGATATGCAGTGCCATGAGTAGCTCAGGTGTCTTGCATGTTGCTTCTACCGTTCATGGAAAATGATTACTCTTCTTTCCTCTTAGTACGTAATGGCATGTAGTCTTTCAATAAATACAACCTCAATAAACACTGTGTTGCCTACAGCTGTGTTAGGTGCTGGATATAGAGAGGGGGCTAAAATGCATTGGGACTCTGGGCCTCAAAAACTTAGTGCAACTGAGAACACCAAGGGTATTTGACTTAAATGTTAGCAATTTTATTGTATTTTTTAAATGTTACAAATTACTCTTTCTGAAATTTCTTTAATTTGTTGTGAAGTAATTAATAGTTTTGACTTGTCCTAGAAGTGGGAGTTTTAACTATAGGGATCTACCATATGCTTATGCCTCTGACTATGACATGATTTCTATTGATAAAAGCAACTGTTGAATAGACAAATATTTGAAAGATCTGATTTTACTTCATGAAAATAGCTTTGGTTGGAGCAGGGAAAACAGGAAGAGACCAGCTAAGAACACCAACAAAAATGTACCAAGTGATAGACAATAGCTATGAATTGTAAAGTAAATGCACATGTTTTAGCTTGTGTTCGGGGGGGAGAATGCAAGGAATTGAAACTGGTGTGTGTTGTCTTCATACCTTTTCTTCCATGAAATTAGTAATAGCTATGCCTTGACTCACCTGTAGGAGAGGGATCCCAAATTCTGGCTTGTTGCCTACATAGTCTACCCTGAACAACCATCAAGGATCCTGAAAACTATAGAATTCAGTAAATGTTCCAGGTCCCAGTCACTGTTTAAACTTTTAGCTTGTTTTTCCTCCTACAGGAAACTTAAGCTGACTGTCAGAGAATCATAATGAGCTTTAACCCCTGTGTTCAGTACCTCAAATAAAACACACTCCACAGAAATCAAGCAGAAATGACACATAGAATTCAAACCGTATGTTGTACCTTTCCTGGGGAGATTCATGCAAATAGTAATAGATTTGGAGAGCATTGCAGCATCATAGGATACAGGCCTGGTCCCTCTTCCTGGAATTGTGGACATTGTGGGGAATAGAGAGGAATGATAATAGAAGCGGATGCAGCTAGTGGCTAGAAATCTCTGAATTCAGTATCAGTCTTGCTTTCAAGGAGGCTTGTCGAAGGCAAAATTACTTTCACAAGATTGTGGAGGAAAGCAAGGATTTTGGATCAATGGGAGAAGAAAGTCTTTTGGGTTCACAAAAAGGAATGTATGTGATTTCAAAAGGAAGGTGATTTTAAATCTCTGCACTAGACAAAATCTCCCCAGAACAGTGATAAAGGCTAAGTATTTGTCACTTTACTTATTGCCTGTTGTGGAATCTAAGGCTCGGTCACTAGAGAAGACAGTAGTGATGAGAAACTATTGGAAAAGGCTGTACTTCCGTATGCATTTTAAACATTACTATCAAAAGGTAGAGAGGACAAAAATAAGTGAAAAGCATCATTTTGGAAAAAAAACGAGTACGGTGGTATTTCTGTAGAGGCACAAGGGGAACAGAGCATCTGCCCTATGGAGGAGCAGAAACCTGGAACTGCCTGGTGGCAGCAGCCCAGAAAGAAAGTGATGGGCAACTGAGTTTTAACAAAGGAAGAATTTTTGAACTTGAAGATGAGACTGACACGAGAAGAGAGAGGAGACAAGGAGTCCAAGATAAGTATAGGATTTGGAGTGGCTACAAAGTGGAAGATAGCAGGGCCAATGGTCCAAATGCAAGAAGACAGTTCTGACTCCTGTGAGGCTGAATTCTCCCAAATCTCGAGCCAACCATCTTTAGCCAAATGGCATAGCAGAGGGAATAATGAGACAACCATGTAAACTAACCAAGTCAGAATTTTAAAAGAAAAAATGGAAAAAAGATAGATAAGATGGATTCCGCCAAAAGAAAGCAACCCCAGATGTAGAGCCTCAAAATCAGGATGAAACCCAAGGCAATGTCAGAGTGAAAAGGACACAGGATGCAGGCACACGGTGATAATAATAGCTAGCATGGTTCTGAGAGATACTGTGTGGCAGGCATGATGCTATTTTGTCTTCACATAGATGTCTGTTAACTCCAATGATTCACAGATTAGAACAAGATGAAATAAGGTTAAGTTACTTGTTTAAAGTCAGTCTTTACTAGCGATCACACTTCCATACTGTAGTATGAGTTTAACCACCTGGCCAGGTGACCATGGTATGGACCTGTAACCTCAGTACTTAGAGGCTGAGATGAGAATCTCAACGTTGAGGTCAGCCTGGGCGACACATTGAGGCTTGGCCCCCTCCCCACAAAGAAGGTTACTCATCAACACAGTACTTATCTAAAAAGCAAGGGCATCAACAGGAAGGAGAAACTCGAGCCCATTCAAGTAATGCTTCCTTGGCCAGAACCTCACTCTGCCAGGTCCCTCACCCTTCCAGACACTCCACTAACAGTCAGAGAGAAAATGGTGTCAAGTCAGAGAAGATTTTTGAAGTACCTATGAATTTCGAAATACATAAAGGTTACAAATGGAGGTACAGAGGACTCATGCAATGTACTCATTGAGACTCAAACATTTATTCTTGTTTTGATTGGAGCTATAATTTATAGCTTTCTTAAACTGCTTATCAGTTGCCTAAGATTTCACCTCTCACAATTGAGCTGCTTTCTGGTATTCCACGGAAGCTTTTGAATGCAAACCCATATATGATTCCATGTATTTTTGCTGCTTAAAATGTATATATATGTAAATTATTACTCATTGGATCCTTTTGCATCTGACATACAAATGCTGAATCAATGTGGGAAGCATCAAGTGTCTGCTTAAACCCAACTTGATTGTACCTAAATATAAAATATAAATTAGCATTTTACTCGTTGTATTTATTGCTGTATTATATCATGCATTAATTAAAAATATATGTGTTTTAGAAACACCTAATTTACAATTCACCTGCCTATACATACCATCATAAGATCAAATTATGTGAAAATTGAAAGATTTATACTAAGTTTTTAACAGAAAGTGTCATATCTTTATTGATTATGTTTTGGGAATATTATCAATTTTATCCCAGTATTAAGACTTTAAAAAGTATCAAATAACCAGGTTCCAAGATCTCTGTGTTTTGTAACATTGCCAAACATCATTTTTCTAGTCTACTGATGTGATTGACATGTAGGTATGATTCAAGGGGAAGTCATTATTAATAGGAAGGAAAGTTATGACTATTGAATCATGACACTTCGCTGTTTTAAGTAATTTGCTGGCTCTGTGTTCTCAAAGGGAAGGTGGTGGAAATGGAGAACAGGTTAAGAAGCCTGTACCTTTTTGAAAAAAATCAAAACACTAATGGAATGAGCTATTGAGATTTAAAATAAAATAAGTACTTCAGGGTGGAGAGTGTCAGGAAGGTACAACACCAAATCATACTCAGTTCCCAGATTCCCACTCCTACCCCTTCCTCACCACCCCCATTCCTGGTTCCCGGAATGTGAACCTCCCCCAGTTGTCACACAAATGAAAATTATGTCCACACGACTGACCATGAATAATCAAAGAAATTTTATTCGGTGAAATATGACTTAGCCACAAGCCCGCGACACAGAACTCTCTAAGCACAATGGCACAATGGCATGCGCTACTGGGGGACACCCTATAACTCATTCTATTGGTTCCTTTTGTTCAAATGGAGAATTGATTAAATCATAGAGCACTGGGAGAAAAAAGTCCCAAGCTTAAACTTATTTAGGCCACTGAATGTTTTTTTTCTATGCTATATCTATTCATCCACCTTTAACCACCCCTTAGAAAGTATTGGGCACTCTCGTACATAAGAGCAGAGATGATGGAGGATGTCTACAGGTCTGTAAATGTACCACAAAGGTCAGAGGGGAAACAACTGACAGTATTCTGCCGTTGATGTAGTATCTTTCGTATCTAAGTAACTTATTCCTCAAATGTATTTGGATCCATCCCACCACCATAGCCTTAGTTTGAATTCTCAACCTTTTTATCCCAAACTTAGAGCTGACCCCAAGCTTGGTTCTCTGTCTGTTCCTACTTTCTCACACAGCTCCATCTCTCAAATTCAGAAGTATCAGTCATAAGCACAGTAACATAGTTTTAACTATGTCATTTCTACTCAGTTACTAACCTTTTAATACTTCCCTTGTCTACCTCATGTGTAGGCATGTATGTACACGTGGTAGTACTTATCAAAGATATGAATTCACATGTTGAGATTAAAATTAGTAATGTAGGATAAGGAATGCCTGGATAGTTACTCTACCAAAATCTCTCTCTCCGTGTGTGTGTGTGTGTGGGGGGGGGTGTTTAGTAACATGCTGAGGTAATGCATGTCAGATACCAAAAAGAATTAAAAGTGGCCAGGAGTGACTTCATGATTTAGAATCTCCATAGCTGGAAAATTAATGAGATTGCTGATAAAACTGGCACAAGAACTATACCAGTTTGGAGGAATAAAAGATTGGTTTTGGAATGTTGAGTCCCAACTGACAGAGAACATTAACGTTTGGGCATTTAATGGGCAGCTGAAGAACTGCAACCAAGATATAGGATAAATAACAAATTAGAAGTACAGAAATTGTTCATTTGTTAATTCATTTATTTATCCATTCAATAAGTGTTTATTGAACATTGTCTAAATCTTAACCACTGTTCTAGATGCTGAGGAAAAATTGGCCACAGATACTGTGCTCACATAATAGCACTCCAGTAAGAACTTAATGACTATTCAATCAACATAAACAAAAAGCAATACCAAGTCACCACTCTTGTGAAGTTACACTGAATCTTCTGTCAGCCTGGAAGATATCCAGTGTGAATGCAAAGAAAGACCCGCATAACTCAATGCTGAGGTGTTCTTCATCTTGAAACAGTAGAAAATTGAACAGATCCCATGGACTTAAGAGGAGTGGGTAAGTCCGAGGCTCAAGGATTCTGCTAAATCATGACAGGGAAGTCTTTCATGAACAGGAGACTTGGCACAGTGTCAACTGATGCAGAAAGGATGAGAAAAAGTTTGACTCAGCAATTGAGAAGAGTCTGAGAGCCTTTGGAAGGACTTCTGAAGAGAAACAATAAACATTCAAAGAATTAGGGCAACCTTAATGGACTGGCATGGAAACTTGATGAAGTCTACATGGCCGGAGAAGTCTGACCTAAGACAGCCAAATTAATAAAGTAAATGAGAAGTGGGGTGCTAAGGGTATCTGAGAATCAAATTTTTAAATTGTATTTCAATTAATTTTCTAGTTAGTATACAAAATAACAGTTTTTATTATGAAATTTTTGTACATATATATCATTGAACGTAGCTTATATTTGTCCTCCATTACCCTCCAAGAAACAGATTTCTCAAAAGCTTGTATAACACATAAAAGTGGATGATACTATGATATCAATGAACACTTCAAGTATTTCATTTAATTTAAAACCATCCATCTCTCTTTGCAATTGTGGTTCCTTCCCTTCTTAAGTACGTGATTTTTTTAACTATTTAATCCCCTGACCCCACCCTGTTTCTCTGGGCCTGAGGAAGGCTGGGAAAGATGCTTTAATTTTCAATTAAGTAGATAGCTAAAGACTTGTAAATAAACTGGGTGAGGAGTCTATTATCTGGTGTGATAGTTTTAAATAGCTTAGGAATCGGGACAGACATGATGCCATTGCAGGGTGCTTCAGTCTGAGCGGCCTGTGAAACATCTAATATTAAATGATGCAACCATGATATCAGAGAACAGCAGATAGTAATTGTTAGTACAAAATGAAATTTTTCTGCAATAAGATGAAACAAAACTGAGAAATCTCTCAGTCTCACTACCCCCATCTTCTGTGGTGCATCCCATTGAATTATGTTTGCTGTGCATGTACAGGGCCATATAGATCATGAGCATCATCACAGGAGTGGTCCAGGACACCAGTACATCTGAGCCATGGTTAGGTGGTTCTCCAGGAAGAGCTGTGTGAGTGGGGGTTTCAAAGAGGAACAATTCTGAAAGAAGGTTTTTCTGAGGGCTGGGTTATTTGGTTCAATCATTACATGGGAAAGAGGGAGGGGAAGGAGAGGAGAGGGAAAGGAGGCAAAAGGGGGAGAGGGGAGGGGAGGGGAGGGGAGAGAAAAACAAGAGGAGGAAAGTGAAGGGGAGGGGACAGGATGGGAGGAAAGGAAAGGAAAAGTAGAGAAGAGAGCAGGACTGAAGAGGAGTGGGGGAAATGTGAGGAGAGGGGAGGAATGGGAAGAAAAGAGAGGGTGTGGTATAGAGGGGTAAAAGGAAAACAGACAGGCAAACAATTGAGAATCAAAATGTACAAACCACGTCCTTTATATAGCAACACAAAGAGAGAAGACAATGACAGACGCTACTTAGAGAGTTACATGTATATATGTTCCCATAAGGCAAAGGCAGCTTATTATTCAGGCTTGGACTCACTTTGTGGTCTTAGAGCATATCAAATCTTGTAAACACTCATTCTCAAAAAGAAATTTCTAGAAGTTAACTTGACAGTGAGTATTCCACACCCTATTACAACTCTATTGTAACCTTCATGCATCCTTAATGTTCTTCACTAAAACACAAAAGAAACTTTCAAACATTCTACAACCTCTAATCGGGTGCGACAATGTCTGAAGTTAGACTTTCTGACAGCAGAAGGAACCTAAGGAACAGGGGGAGTCTATTCTACAGTTGTTGGACCAGGAGGTTACTATGTCCACTGGACCACTACCTAGGGAGGCTTCTGGAAAAGGCACCAGCATAAAATTCCTATATGATGAGCGATTCTCCATTCAAGCACTAACACAATAGCTATTTCCCTAAGTTGAAAAATAATTGCTATTTTCCCTCCTGAATTGTATGTATCCAAAACTATTTGACTGACATGCAACAACCATCTTATGATCCAAAATGATCCAAATCTGTCTATACACACAAATTGAAATATTGAAACAGGGAGCCTAGTCAGAAAAATTATCTTTATACTTGCCCCATCATCTGCTAGCACAGTATTTAAGACACCAGCTTTGTCTTAGTTTAAACTTTGTTTTGAGCAGTTCCATTCTTTAACTTCTTGGGGAAATCATTTACATTGACCATCTGAGAAATGTAGGTAATGATTGCATCTACCTCATAGAGTACATGAAATATTCATATAGTACTTAGAGAAGTGACTGGTCCAAAACAAACTGTGAAAAAGTTAAGTTGATATCAGAATAGATTATGAATTTTTATTATTTACTCAGCAGTCAGTATGTTTTAAAATTCTTTTCTGGAATTAATACTCCAAGATAAACAAACCCAAGTCATCATCTTTGGCAAGTCCATGGTTGAGGATGAATAGGAACCATGCAGTGGGAGTTCTCAGTGGGAGCCACTGCGACTCATTATCTGATAGCATCTTTATCAGAATGACCCAGCCCAGGGGAGAACTTTTTCCAAATCTCAGGCATTCATTTTTCTGCCAACACCCCCAGCGTTGAATACGCACATTTTCCTGTCATTTTTCACATATGTATCCTTCTTATAGGTGGATCGATCTATTGACCTGGAATTTATAGACAGAGAGCTTGTCCGTTACCACAGGGCCCATCCCTGGAAGCTTACTGCTCTTCTGACTCGAGATATCCTTATTATGCTACATGGTGAACTTGTATTTTTGCTTTGCACTGGGCCCACAAATTACATAGCTGGTCATTCCTGGGACCTTGTGCTTTTGGTTTGTTGTTTTTGTTGTTGTTGTTGTTTCTACAACCCTGGAAACTGCTAAAAAGCTTCACCAACATTTCTTGAAATATTGTCATTTATGAATAAATTAAATGAGTGAATGGCATTAAATGCAGTCAACAAATGAGACTTTTAAATCCATACTTTTTTTTTTCCATAAAGGGACGATGAGGAAACCACACTGGGATTACAAGGCTTCAACATCTCAGCATTGCTTAGGATGTCAGCCTTCCAACCGCACAAAGCAAGAGGCATTGCCTTATGTTTAATCCCAGAACCCTCACCAGGCTGAGAGGTGCTAGGGAAGGGGATTGGTGGTGAGATGAGCAAGGTCTGCAGTATTCATTCTGATAACTAGATTCAGTCACATTTACTCCTTAAAGGTTATTAGTTATTTTAAATAATTTTGTTAAACGCTCGAGAGGGAAAATGAAGACATATTAATAAACACACAATTATGCAGGTTAGGGCAACAATGCAGTGCTGGTCATTCAGGAACCTCGTGCTAATTTTAATTAGCTGCTTTCCCTTGCTTTCAGATGTAATTAAAGGAGCTTAGTTGTGCTCAGTGATGCAAGCCACCTTATTTAATCACTAACATTATTTCCCTGAACTATTAATGATTTTCAAAACGCTTGTTTATGCAGAATTAGAACAGTAATTACCTTACTAGTTAATTTCGTACCTTCACATTTCACACCTAGCTCAAACGTCATTCATTTACCCCAGCCTCTCTGTCAAAACAAAGAAATGCTTGTTCTAAATGTGCTTCTGAGTGCCAAATTGAAAGCCAAGTTTTGTAACACTAATAAAGTGGCTCCCAAGTGAAGCAGGTGTAGTAATTTAGACCCTTCCTGTCTCGAGCTTGCACGTACATGCTATGTCTTTTCTTTATTAGCTTTAAAATGAGAGCTTGGTGTGCAAAATAAGCTATTTAATTCAGACTTGTGGAGCAGAATATAATCTTTAATTTAAAGTAGTGCAGTTAAAAGAGCCCTTTAATTTTAACTGGCGTGTGCGTGTGAATTTGAATTAATAATCCAGAAAATTGAAAGTGTTTTTGCTGCCGTTGCTGGATATTGACTGTTCTCTCTGTGCCCTTAGCTTCACTCACTCGATTTCTCTCCCAAACCATGGCCAGCACTTCCTTCTCCTCTTTTCTTTTTTTCTGTCTTTTTATATCTCTGTCACATGAAGCAGAGCTTTCTGAAAAAGGAAGTCTCAGCTGACTGAACTCTCTTCCCCCAAAGAAGGCACTTTAATATAAATACTAAATCTGTACTAATTTACTTTACAAAAAAGAATATAATCGGTATATTCATTCCATCTACTTAAGATGTAATTCAAGTGTGCTCTGAATACGTGGTTGGTTGGTTGGACCTTTAAATAGGACACAGTCTACCCACATGCCCAGGAACCGAACCATACCACTTCCCACTTAGAAGATTATTCCCACATTAGGGAAATTCTTTAGAAAATTCTGCTAACAACAGTTACACCCATGATGCCTCATTGGCTCTGATTTGGGAGGCTTTTAACCTTCAGCGTTCTCCTATCAGAATGGGCATTTAGACATTAAGCAAACCTTTACTGGACACCACTTCCCAGCATCCGAGCAGCACTATACATGTGTAGCACACATTCAGGTCTTATCACTGTATCAATGGATTATTCTCTAATGTCAGGCATTTTAACTTAATAGTACACTTTTTTGTTAGAAACATTTCCCCTCCCTATTTCAAAACCAGATGGTTGAGACCCACATCTCTTTTGTTAATATTTTCGTGTGTGTTAATGAATTTCCAAGATGGAAATCAAACCTTGAGGCATGGATATACATTAGAAAATATTAAATAGTCAGGACTATTGTGCACAGATGCACTGGCCTCAAATAATGATAGGATTATTAGAGAACACACAATATGCATTGTAGAATAAGGAAAAGGAAGGGAATAACCTGACTAGTAGTAGGAGGGCTGAAGATTTTATTTGCTATGCATTTGGAATGAAAAAGGAGGAGGTGGGAAAACAGCAAAAAGGCCAGGAAAGTACCCCCACACATACATGTCTAGATTCAGTATCAAGGGCACATCCTTGGCAGGATGGAAGCATATATATGGTTGCCTTTCCCCAAAAACTTCACCGATCATGTTTTCCTGTTGAAGAACCATGCTCCCCCTAGAGAGAAAAGAGTACTATCCTGCAGGAGACACCATGGGTGGAATCCCAATGGCCTCACCACCCACCAAGCCAAATATAGATACCCAGTAGATAAATAGACAGCCAGACAGAAATAGATATGCATTTATGTAAATGGATATACCTTTTGCTAGTTCATGAAGCTCTCTTAATAGAAGGCAGAGCTTTTCATTAATTAAAGCTTAAACTTTAAATTGCTGGAAGGCAAATGTCTGGGAGGGTAAGACTCATTCAAATCAGAATAAAACAGTCAACACATAAACCTCAGAACTGCAGAAGACTTTTGCTGGATGGCAAAAGAAGGGATACACAGAGGCCCAAGTCTGAGCACCCCTGTTTCTGTTTCATGCATGCTTATTATGAAGATACTCCATTTTCAGCAGATTTCATCAACAAGTAGATTTATTTTCATTTACAGAATGGAATTATTTAATTACAAGTAGAATCACCTTGAAATTTGGCCACAAGTCTCATTAGGTTTTGTTAGGGAGACTGACTTCCTCAGAGACAATTTCCATGCTGAACATGCTTATTTCTTCATAGACAAGTAGTGCACTAAGTTAAGAACAGAAACTTGATATGGAAGCGTTGTTTGACTCATTGCCTAAACAGAGCTAAGTTAGCCCAAACTTGCTATACTGCTTAACAGCTGTCAACGCAGTTCAGCATGGGTGCCCCTTAGCCTGTGTCATGACTGTGCATTATACAATCTCATTTAGCAAACTGACTATAAACTTCCAAGTACAGGGCACTGCGCTGAGCTCTGAGAAGACAAAGATTGCTAAGACCCCATCCCTGCCCTTCGTAAGTTAGAGAGAAAGACAGATAAATTGAATATGCTATAGAGGCATCACAGAAGGAGAAAGAATCTCTCAGAATACATTGTTGCCATTTCTCATAAAGATCTCCAGGGATATTTAAGAAATTTGTGTTTTGTTCTATATTCTAGCTCTGTGCCATTCTGTAACGCTATTCTAGAAGGCTGCCGAGGGTCTTTTCAGTTCTAAACTGTTGGCTATACTTTTTTCTTCAGTCAAGCTGGAATATCTTCTACTCTAAATGTACTGCCAATTGTTAAAATTTTATATATTTCAGCAAAGAAATAGTAATAATTTGTATAAAATTTTTTATGACTTTTAGGCTTCTTTTGTTCTATACCTGTTCTCAAATGATGGGAAATAGTATTCTCACTCTCTAATAAAAATACAAATATAACCCTTTAATAAGCATAAAGTGTAGTTTTGCCAGAATAGTTCAAAGTAGCCTTCAAGTTACATTTCAGTTATCTCTATCATTGTGTTATTTTCTCCTGTTTCTTTCCTTCCTCCCTCTGCACCTCACTTGTTAGTGAGTGTTGTAATATATTCTATGCAGACTATCTTTACCCTTGAAGAGCTTACTATTCTACCAGGAAGACCGTGTAAGCAGTGTGTTCCTAAGCAAGTCTTAAATAAAGTACCTTGAAGTACAGAGTGAATAAAAATGAGTAAACAGGGAAAAGATTGATGGAGGAGGTGGGTAGGAGTGATTTCTTTAAGAGGAGGAATTGAGAAAATACATTCAGAAAAAGAAGCTACACACAGAAGGGATGGAGTGGTTTTCAAAGAAGCAGCTGACGTGCTTTGGGAATTCTCAGCAGCAGCAGTCATTGGGTGGATGTAGAGGGCACTAAATGATCCTAATGGAAGTAAGGATAGCAATGGAACAGAAACAAATTGGAGTCAAGGGTTGAAGGCCCTTGCATGCCATGCAGTCATGTTTAGACTATCCTCTGGGGCAATGAGAGCCACTCCGAGGACCTTGCAGCAGAGAAGCAGAATCAATAAAGATGAAAACAAATTAGTCTCCTTGCCTCCTTGAGGTAGAATGGATAAAAAAAATGAGCTGTGAAATTAGCATTACTCGGTTAAATTCTAGCTGTTCAAAAGTTCTAAGACTTTAATCACCGGAGCATCTCTTAAACCTCTCCCATTCTTCCAAGGCCCAGTTTTACCTGCAGGATAATATGTGTCATGGAAATGAATTGATGGACTCTAATGAAACATCTAAGCTTGGCATAGAACACATTCCACTGATGCTTCCTCTGTTTCCTATTCGTATTTAGTGATGTCACTGGTTCAGATTAATGTCTAATTCACCTTTTAATGAATAATGCACCCCATCCAAACAATGGGTACATTCTCTGTTCTTTGTTTCTTGGCATTAGTCATCAACCTCATATGTTTTCCTCCTCTATCTTGCTTCAGATCTTCAATTTCCACTTTCTTTAACTATGACTTTTAGGCTTCTTTTGTTCTATACCTGGCTTAGATCACTACCATGTCCAATTGATTGGCTGGATTTGTCTTCCCATAGCTCTTTGCTGTTATCAATGTCCTAAATAAAATACACCCTATGTCTTGATTTCACATCCAGGCCTCTAGGATGCCTGCCACATCTTTTCTTATGTGGGTATCATTTATATTTTAGGCAAATTCAACTGGTTTTCCCTGGAAACCCTACCAATTCTGTGTCATGTCCCATGCAGTTCACCAGCCATAGTTTGGTCTGTCACAGCTTCTTTCGACTGTGTCAGCTTGTCAAAGAAGAAACTAAGGAAAGTTAGGGGGGGAAGAAAATGGATCTTTGGTGACATTGATGTTCTTGAAATAACCAACCTTAGTGTCACCCAGCCTTACTTAGCAGTTTCAAGTGTATGAACTGCATTCACAGATTTCAGCCAGCCTTAGTAGGGCTTTTGTTTTCATTATCAGTACATGATCGCATCCATTAGGTCACTCTCATAATGAGCTCATAATACAGCATTGTCACATAGTGAAAAATAATTTGTAACAAATATTTTCATTTTCTTGGAAAATGGAGCTTATATTCTGGTGTTCATGCCTTCACAATGTGGCCTAGGGATCTCAGAAAGTGCCCTGGAAGTTCCTCTTCCTCATTGGAGGCCACCTGGTGCCCACTGTGGTTCCCACACCTTGATTTAGTCTTCTCAGTGCTGGATGACAGAATATTTTCTTTTTACATGGAGCTTTTGTTCATGAAATTTTAGATGTTCTAACATTAAAAAGACTAAGAAATGCCTTTGTGTATCCAATATTTAACATTTTTTAATTCACTACTTTCCCTATTGAGAAACACAGGTTGAGTACTCATGGAGCAGACCAAAAGACAGTACAATACCTACCACAACACTGGACTAGGCATAATCTTGGGCATTATACCCACCCCAAACAGGTAGCTGTTGTCTTCATTTATTTTTTTCCCTCCAAGTTTGGAAGACTTTGGGCCCAAATCTTTTCCCCCATATTGTCAAGGGCATCTATCTTGGAAACATTTGATGTTCCTGGGATGGGAAATTCGCCAAGGACTCTGTGATCAAGACATCTGTTTTCAACTGTGTTTGTGTTCTTTTGCATTAAAGTATTGCTGTTATTGTGCATGTGTGTTGTGTGTGTATTCATGTATGTGTGCCTTATCTTTTTCCTAAACTACAAACTTTGCTTAATTATTTATTTTTGAGACTATAATTATATCATTTCCCCCTTCCCCTCTTCCAAACTCAATATACCCCCTTTCTCTCTTTCAAACTCAATGTACTTATTTTGTTGTTGCTGTTTTATGCTTTTCTCAGGAACTTTCTTTCTTTTCATCGTCTTCTCTTCCACATCATGACTTACCACTGTGGCTATCAAATAAAATATGGGGTACTTGAACACAAACACTGTAACACTGGGGCACCAGATCTGGTAGCCAAGATGGCTATCAAGTGACTCACTGGTCACCAGTGCCAGCCATGTAGCTAGGCCAGGCAAAGGGCCAACTCACATCCAAAGGGGTAGGGGAAGGACATGAGGTTTCACCACTCTGTTCAGAATGCCATACAAGTCAACACATCAGGTAGTTATTTCTGGAATTTCTCAGACTTGTGCTATCATAAAACTTTGTAATCCAAAATGGTAGAAAAGCAACTATTACTCTGTCACAGCAAGTTGGGGATAGAACCACAAGATGGGAAACCAGGATATTTCAGTGTGAGGAGGAGTCAAAGCTCACTGGGAATGCCCCCTCACTGGGAATGCCCCTCACTGGAATGCCCACTCACTAGGAATGCCCACTCACTGGGAATGCCCACTCACTGGAATGTTCACCTCAGTGGGTTTTCACAACAGAGAAAATACACTTCCTTTTGGCAGGACAGAGACTTATAATTGGGTGTCCTCAAGTAACCATTACCCCTGCAAAAATCCTCCTTTTCTCTTGTTTGTGACTCTTGTGCTTTGAGGGAAAAAAGAGTCATTTTGATCCTGAAGCAGGGGAGTCCCATTGGTCTCTGAACCATTCATTCATTAAGAGAACATAAAAACACTCAGAAAATAATATGGCACACTATTGGGGATCATGTTGGCAATGTTTAAAAGTAACTTTTCTCAGCATTCAGGAACAAAATGCACTTGTTGGTTCTAGGCACAAAGTAGTGCATCTCTCTCTCTCTCTCTCTCTCTCTGTGTGTGTGTGTGTTTGACAGCAGAAAAGGGAAGGAAGAGATATTGTAATTACATTATAACCTCAAAAATAAAAAATCTAAAATGATGTGTGTGTCTTTTTCTCTTCTCCTTTTTCCTCATCTTTCTTCTTTTTACAAACAAGCTCATTCTATATACTTTCTTTGGTTGCTAGGAACCTCAAAGCTCCATTTACAGGGGGGCACTTGGAAATATATTAGCCAGTACTTAGCACTGTGAACAGACACCCTATGAATGTGTTTCGTGACTTCATTTGTTCACAGTTTCTCTCCACTAATTAGCTCATGTATCAACTCTGACCTGAATGGCAGAGCATATTTATATATCACTTTAAGTCATGTTTTGATGATGCAAACTATAAACAATGAGATTGAACAACAGAGAATTTAAAATACATGAATACATGTTCTAAAGGACCCCTCTCTTCAGAATGAAAGTTTTACATGCAGAACTATAAAACCTAGAGGGACAATGGATATTGTTCTGAAGTTGATTTCAAAATATGGCCATTTGGATAATCTACTTTATAGCCTACAATTTTCTGTTTCAAACATACAAGAATATATTTATTAAGCCATTTATAGATTTTAACATATAATTTGCTGTTCTAAACACTCATTT
This sequence comes from Ellobius talpinus, assembly GCA_001685095.1. Lineage (NCBI taxonomy): Eukaryota > Metazoa > Chordata > Mammalia > Rodentia > Cricetidae > Ellobius > Ellobius talpinus. The sequence continues at coordinate 40,672 of LOJH01000332.1, read as the reverse complement.
CTTGATCTTTGCTCTTTATACCAAACAGTCATTAAGTACAGCACATATTATTCAACTGTCATAATAAGAAAGGCATAAGGAAAATACTGTTTTAATTTAGCAAGAAATTGTGTTTTAGTAACACGCTTCCTGCTTTTTTAGTTATATTATTATATATAAATTAAATAAATCATTTTCATAAGAGTTTAACAAAATTTGAATGGGCTTTTTTGTGACGGTTGCTACCTCCTGCAACTTTAATGATACCATATTGGAAGAATTATATAATCACTGAAAAGATTCTAGAAGGTAGCACAGTACTCATGTCGCACCTTTTCAAAGCTGCAGGAAAGGTCAATTCCATTTAAGGTTTCAAATATATACCCCAATTTTAAAGCAACTGAATACCTCACATATAATCATGAACACTTTAGGTATAATGGTAACAATATTAGTTTAAGAAAAAGGCATATTGAATTTTAGACTAAATATATTTAATATTAAATATGGTACATACTTTGAAGGGATTAGGAACTTCAGATGAAAATAATTGCAACATTTCTACAGTGCCCTGGATTCGTGGTCTCTAGGCAAGTTGGCACCAAAGAGCTGCACAGGGTTGGCCCTGCTCTTACAGGGACAATGTGTGTTTGGATGATGATTGAAAGAGACCTGATTGCAACCCTTGCTATTAGCTAACTTATCCCCTCATTGCTTTAGAACAACTATTATGCCATTCGTAACTGTCAATAATTGACTCATCGAGATTGGGATTTCTCTAGTCTCTAAACTTATTGCTTGGAAGACCCCTTTCCTCTTTGCTCTTGGCATATGCAGACTCTGGCTTCATTATTTCATAGCCTTCTTTCTGTAAATACCTGCAAATACAGTCGCACAATTCTTAAACTAGCCCATCCTAGGACACACACTTGAATCATAAGTAAACACGGCATTTTAGAGATTGTTTGCATGCAGTTGATAAAGATGGTCCTTGAATGCCTCTCAGCTAATCACGAATAAATAATATTGGCTTTTATAGAATAAAAATAAACCATGGCATGTACCACTTGACAATAAGCAGTCAAACGACTAGACTTGAAGAGATCTTCTAACAGTAACAAGGGTGACAGAGAAGTGACCTCTTATCTTAGTCAGAAAATTTTCTTTCTTTTTTCTTTTTTTTTGTTTTCCTTCTTTTTTTTTCTTTTGACTAAGGAGTCACTGTAATAGATGAATTTTGAAAAAGCATAACCTGTCAGAGGGGGAAAGTCAAAGAAGAATGTCCAGGGTACCATCTCATTCACAAAATGTTAAAAATAGGCAAATAGAAAAAGAAAGGGATGGTTAAGCAAACTTTAGGTCAGTGGTTGCCTGGTGGGCTAAACAGATAATGAGATCTAATGGGGGATTCCTGGGGAATGTGGAAGTCAGTTCCACAAATGGTTTCAAGAAAACAGCAAGCAAAGCCTTGTTTCTTCCTAATTATTTTGGTAAGAAAGTTTTATGAATTTTTATAGTTGGGAAAAGGGTTTGTGGTGTCCTAGATTAATTTGAAATATCTGCCCTAATATTGTGAGGGCCCAGGATATGAGAGAATTTTCTAAGGCTTTACTGGAATAGACAAGAATTTTTACAGAGGAGTAAACTGGCATTCATTACTATGCAGCTCTCTGTTTCTCTCTGACTGTTAAGCCAAAAAAGAGCATCAGTTCCACTCATTTAGAGATGATCAGAACATTGATAAAGTCAGAGAAACAAAGATTGGGTTTGAGAATGCTAGCCAATCCTCTGCAGTTCCCTTTCCACAAGGATGTAGCTGCCCTCACAGCACAGGAACTATTGAGCTTAGTTTTCAACACCTGGGCACTCAGTTCAAGTAAGGAGATGAAGGTTAAAGATAACAGAACATCAAAATTCTGCATTCAATGCTGAAATTCCATTTAATGTGTAAACAATATTTTGGGTACAAATCTTGAAATTTTTTTAGAAATGAATAATTTATTAAAATAACCTTAATATTTTATGTGTTGAAATGAACATAATGCAAGGCTGCAAGTAAAAGGAAAATCTCCTTCCAAATCTCAAGTTCAGCAATGAGTGATCTCAATATTTTTAGATGTTTCTCTAAGAATATATGCACCTCTTCTAAGAAGAATAAGGGCACTTACTACTAATATCATCATGAGGCCATTTAAGCTCAGGATGAAAGACATATGTGCTTATGTAGATATGCATATATATATATTTACACGCATTATATTCACATAAGCAATATACATATTACATATATACAAAACACTTAGAATAAAATACATTTCATCTAAGATCTAAGATTTCATCAAAGATTCTTGAAATTTTATGCAACCTTTATTCCACGTGTTGTATAATAAGCCTTATTATTACATCATTATATCAAGCTAACACAGATATTACCACCAAAGAACTGGCTCAACAAAGTGCCTCAAAATGGCAGCTTGTCTCATCTCCCTTTGGCTTGGTTTCCAATTAAGTCTGATCATGTGGGAATGGCTTCCTGGCAGAAGCTTAACAAAAGGAAGGGACAACTTGAGTTGTCCATGGGGAAATTAAAGGTAATAATAAAGACCTGGATCTATGGAGCTGCTCCTCTCTCTCAACCCAGGAAATGCTGAAAGAGGCCCTGTGCTCACCAATCACGTCCTCTTGAGCCTGACTTGTTGGCTTGTTTTTCTATAATAACCTGCAGTATAAGAACTGTAGAGGGAAACTATGACTCATACAGATCAGTGAGATAATGAGCACCACTGGACCAAGAACCTGATGCTTATTCCTCAACGCCACCAACCCCTGCAGTTGCCAGAGTCTGGCTAACCCAACTGAAACCAAGTTTTCTCAGGAAGAAGCAGGTGAAGACTGTTGGTCTGTCAGCCCCTCCACTCATGACAATATCGATGGGTCCTCTTTGGTTCTTGAGTTGTGACTTAATGAAGAAACACAATATGTGAACTGTGACCCCAGTTCCACCACCAACTTAGTTTGTCCCAGAGAATGTACTTCACTTCTCTGAGCATTTGTTTTCTATCCCATAAAGTGAAAATAGCCTTAAGGTGTTCAAAGACTCTCATGGTTTCTCTTAGATCAAAATTTTTTACCGCAGTGATTCTTAGGTGCCCCTTGCTTAACTCTAATGTGTCCACAGTGTATCGTGGAGTTTTCTAGAAGTTATATGAGATATTTTGCAAAGCAAACTGACTTAAGAAGCTGAAATGGAAATCTATCTGCTATTAAACCAGATTTTAGAAAGATTTGTCAAAGAGTCAGGACAATATCTTTCTTAAAACTATTCATGAATTAATGAATATTTGGAAACTTATTCTTAAGGATTATTTTAACATGATAAATATTAATCACACAAACTGTAAATCTTGGTTGTTTTCAGTACTTTTTTAAGTTGTATGCTGTCTGGGCTCAGTGACTTGTAGGGAAAGATGATTTGAGTCTTTTCAGCAGCACTATGGTTCTTTGACATCCTAGAGGACATTGAATATTATTGCCTAAAAAGCAACCTTTTAAACAACTAAACTTTCCTGTTTATCTTGGCTTATATAGATATCACCTATGAATAAATAATGGAGAATATTTTAAAATTATACAACAAAAGGTAAATAATTGCCTATCCAATGAAGTTATTAGAGTCACAATCTTCTGCCTAAAGAATCCACATCCAATTTTTTCACACCTAGATTACTCTGCATCTTGAGCTCTCCTTTCCTGAAATATTTATTCCAAATGCTTACACTGGGGGTTAGCGCTTGTCCCAAAGCCAAACACTTGCAGAATGGATATTGAGCCTATGGGGCGACCCTGTGTAAGAAATCTAACCATTCTGTGCTAAGCATCAGCCTACTCCATCATATCTTTCCTTAAGAAAATGTGGATATGACACAGTGTCTCAGTTACTGTTTCCATTGCAGTGGTTAAACTCCATGACCAAGGCAACTTAAAAAAGAAAGCGTTTAATTGGGCTTACAGTTTCAGAAGGCAAGAGTCCATAATGGTGGAATGAAGGGAAAGCAGCAGGAACAGCTGAAAGCTTACATCTGAATGGAAAACAATGCCTTGAGAGCACCAGGAATGGGAAAAGTCTTTTCCAACTTTCAGACTCTTGAAACCGGTGACAGGCTTCTTCCAACAAGGGCTTGCCTTCTAATTGCCCCAAACAGTTCTACCAACTGGGGACCAAGCACTGAAACATATAAGGTCATTCTCATTCACACTATCACATATATGAAGATATCTAAAGAGTAACAAGTCAGAAGGTATAAAAGAGAGAATAGAACACAGGGAGAAAAGTCATTAGAAGTACTGTGTATGGTCAGAGAGAGAGAGAGACAAAGGGGGAACAGAGACACATGCATGGCTCATGAAAACTACCCTACAAGAATCTCCTGCTCTTAGAGTCATCCCCCGTCTGCGGAGGTAGTGTGCTGCTCACGATCTCAGGTAGGTAAGTGTCTGCTGTCCGCATGCTAGAATGAGTGCCCATTGTCACATGTCTGCATATGTGTACAATAACCAAACAGAAAAGCCAGCCAGAGTACCACAGGATCTATTAGGGAAATGAAATCCAAGGAAACAAGGAAGAGACAGCTAGTACATGCAGGGAGAACAGACACACCCACAAGTTACACGTGCATAGATAGGACTTCATTTTACATGTTGCATACACACATGCCCGACTCTCCCTTGAGAGCTATGGGGCTCTTCATATTTAAAAAAAAACACAAAATAAAAAACTGCCACCTAACAGCAGGGAATGGAAGAAACTGACCATCTCAGAGGCAGGGTGAGAGCCATTCTCAAAAGCAGAAGCAAAAGAATTGGGACAAAGGTAATAAAGGGCAAGGGTCATAAAATTCACAGGATTGCTAGTCTTTGAGAATAGCTGCAAGAAAAGTAAGCTGAGAACATTAGCTGAACAAAAAATCATCATACACTAAGACCAGAGATCAAAATGTATCAAAAAGGACCCAAAATTCCAAAGGCCTCCCTGTATGGTTTTCTCAGAAACAGAGGACTTTAGATCTTCAGAGGGCTGGTCTGATTCCATTGCTAAAATGCAATAAAAAGAAAAATAAAATTAGTACACTGCAAGTTTCAAAAGTTTCTAATGCTCTTACTAATACATTTCCTCCTAGATGATGATTTGTATGATATATTTTTGTTGTGCTGTGTAATTCCAAGTAAATAGTTGATGCATCTGCACATACTAAACATTCAAGAATGTGAGGCAAATTAGACTTACATATTGACTTCTAAGCACCATAACGGCTGCAAAGATAGAACAAATGGGGTCCTCCCACAAAACTAGGAACAGAGAAACTAACGTCAAAAAAAAGACCATACAGGTGCTTTAGCCTTGAGAAGCACTCCCCTGGAATACTGGCAAGTGGAGAGGACATGGTCCACCAGAAAGACGGAGGAAGATCTTCATGGAGGAATATTTCAACTGGATCCTAAAGATGAATAGGTGTCAGGCAGGTGAGTATTGCCTAAGAGGAGAAATAAGTGAGTGGAAAAGGTGAGAGAAGACCCGTCAAATTAGATGCAAATAAGTCCTGTTTAGAGGCGGCAGCAAAGGTTCAACATGCTCGATGTGAATAAAGTATAAAGCAATATAAGACTGAAACACTCACATCAGGTCAGAGCAGGAAGGGCTGCTCAAGGGGAAAAGGTTGTAATTTATGTCAGTGCAGAGGACTGACATAAAATTTAATCGCTATCATTTTAGGAGTCTGCACTAGAATACTTTCATATAATGATCACAAATTAACAATGAAACAATTTTAATTCTCATTATACTCAGGAGAAAACTAAGTCTTGGGGGAGTCCCCAAACTTTTCTCAGATTGCAGGACACGCTGTTGGTCTGGGTTCAGGTTCATCCCTATTGAACGTTAAGGCCCATGATGATAACATGGAAGAATGTAGAGTCCAGAGACCTCATGAGCTTACAACTTTGAGTGAAGCATGAATCAGGGAGCCACGGTAAATGTGCGAGATAGGGAGGCTTTGGACTTACAGACAGAAATGTGTACAGATGTGTCTGTGACATACAGACAGCTGTGACTCAACCCTATCTTTCATGATACAGTTACTTTGTCTCCTGACTAGCTCTGCTGACTGAACTCCCTTAATCTGACTACATATGTGTTTTAGACAGTTGATCTGAGTGTTTCTGAAAAATTTGGTCAAGAGGCAAGAGATGATCACATTTTCCAATGAGAGAGAAATCTGATGCCTTCCTAGAAGAAAAGCCAAGGGCATCGTGTGGCATGTGCCCTGCTGAGGCCAGGTCATGTTTTTTAACAGTAGGAAAGAGAGGCTTTAATGCAGCATTCCTGGGTACCCAGTCACTTTGCCTCCAGGTATACTATTGAAAGTCTTTGGAGAATCTAGATTTGTGAAAACCATAATCACCAGTGGAGTCTTCAAGGATTTTATTAAGAAAACAGAAATAAGAACTTTGCTCACATCTGCTCACTGAGGTTGTCTATAGTATATTCAAATCCTGCCTGACACTTACCTTTTTCTAGTTCTTTCTCATTCACACTTGCCACAGATTCATTTCAGAATTCATTTTGTTTCGCTTTCCTTGTATCTCTCTTACAGACTAACTCTAGATGTATCTGGCTTCTACTTGTACTTGCTTTGTGTATTGATTTCAAATACTCAAATTCTATCCAGACTATAACAAATACTTACTGAATGTTGCCAAATGAGTAAATGGGAGTGATAGGGGACAGACAAATAAAACCCTCGTGGATGAGAAATGGGAATAAAAGATTGGGAATAGGTGACCATTATTTGTTTCTAATGGTATCAGTGAGATCACAAACCAAAAAGATACCTGAAAGTCAGGGGTGAGATGAAAGCAAATTATAAGGTCCCCATTCCAAAGCAGGAAGGCATCACTTAACTTTTCCTAAAGTTTGCCACAAATGGGAAATTTAAAAATACAACCCCAGTTTAACCAGTCGAGGAATTCTCTGAAAACTCAAAAGAAAAGAATTAACAGTATTGAAACAGTCCCACTTTTAGGTTTCTTTCCAAAGAAAGTGAAGTCAGTACAAAACAATACCTGTGCACCTACTACAGCACCGTTGCCAAAAGCTCCTACGTGCATTCTCGGCAGTTGTCAATCACCTAGGGGTCCATTTACACAGGCACGGTTAAAGAAAAGATGCTCTGGCTACGAATGTGACTCAGCCTTAAAATAAAGCTGTGGTGGCAGGGGATCATGTCTGGAAGCAGTGCGGGGCGACCCTGGAGCACACTCCACTAAACGAAATAAGCCAAGCATTGGACAGACACTGAATAATCTCACTGATATTCAGACTCTAAAAATGTTAAACTCTGGGCTGGGGACATGGCTTTGTGGTTTAAATACCTCATAAAGGAAAGATCAAGAGTTCAGATCCTCAGAACCCACACATGTCTGGTGAGCATGGCAACCTGCCTCTCATTCCAGCCCGCCTCAGAAGGCAGAGACACAGAGTCCCCATAACAAGCTGGCTAGCAAAACTAGCTGTTTTGGTGAGTTCTGGGTTTGGATTCAGAGACTCTGCCTCACTGAATGTTGTGGAAACGCAATTGAAGATGACTTCAGATGTCAACATTGAGCACTCATACTGATGAGCATTCATGTTCACAACCTCCAAAACACACACACACATACACACACATGCACGCACATCAGTGCACACACACACACACACACACACATGGAAAAGAAAAGCAATAAATAAAAACGTTAAACTCATAGCAATATCAGAGTAGAACGATGCTTACCAGAGGCCAAGGCACAAAGGTAGCTAGTAAAAAGAGAGTTGATGATCAAAGGTTTAATTTTGCAGTTAGACAGAAGAAATAAGACTTAGTAATCCATTTTACAGAATTGTGACTAGAATAAAATAATGCATGGCATTTTTCAAAATTGCCAGAGTAGATTTAAATGCCTTTACTACAGAAAATACACAAGGTGATGAATTTGTTCATTAGCCTCATCTGATCCTTTCATATTGTAAACATTTATCAAAATATCACATTGTCCCCCATAAATTAGTGTCATTGTTATTCGTCAACTGAACATCATTTCTGAAAGCCTTTTGCTTGCACCATCCAGGCAAGTGGGCAGTGAGAGCAGGCTGGTACTCAAAGATGGGATGAAAGGAAAACCATGGCTGAGAGACAAAAGGGAGAGAGCCGGCGATGACTTAGCTGCTGAGGATGCAAGAGACGGGTGGCAGCTGGTTAAATGGCAAGAAGAATGTGAGGGAGAAACCAACAGGGAAGAGAGACTGAAGAGACACAGAGCTGTTTAATGAAAGGAATTGTCTTGAAGTGAAAGTCCTAATAATCCTGTGGGTAATGTAATCTCCGTAAGCCTCAAACTTCATTACAAGTTAACGGTTTTCTTCTGCGGTAAAAGCAGAAAGAAGCTGGTTCACAGTGAGGAGGCAGCTGACTGAAGTGAAAGACCAGCTTTCAGAGAAAAAGTTCAAAGGTGATAGATTAATACCCAGTGAGTCTCTAGATGAGTTCAAGAAGGATGCGTAACTGGCGAAGTAAAATTGAAAATGCTTTTAATTCTTTATCAGAGGAATCCCGGCATTTGCAGGCATTAAAATATCCACTAAACATGCAAACTTAGAAATACATCCGGCTATCAAGACTCTAATGTTGAGTATTAGAAAACAAGGAGGGATCAAGAGAGAGAGGATTTGTTTGAATCTGCAGTCAGTGAGAAGGCTATCCAAGACCATGTTAGAGATGAAGTTAGAGCAGAAGCATTATATGGACCTCACAATCAGTCATCCAGGGTTGTTAGTTAGCCCCTTGGAGTTGCAGTTACATCCTGTGCACGACAGATTCCTGTGGAGAAAGGGAAAACCCTGGAATCACTTCCACCAGGAGTGTGATTTGTTTGTATGATGAGTTGAAGCCCCAGTTCACCATACAAGTGAAAGCTAAGACTAGAACCATAAATCCTCTCAGGTGGCACTTAGCTCACGTCTTGACTTTGAAAGGACACTAGAAGAATGACCAGGGCCACTGTGGTTTAGAAAGACTTGCTCAGTCTTGCTCCAGAAGTTTTCTCTATTTATTGTCTTGTTCAAGAGCACAGAGGTCCTTTTTTTTCCAGGATCCTCTGAGATACATGTGTGTCTTCTCTCACCTCCTCTGTCCCTGGAAGATCCATCATACAGTACAGTGCACCTCTCAGTCACTTTGAACCTGTTTCTATAGGGTACATTCTCATTGCTGTGGCTTTAGAAAAGCATAAAGAGGGACTTTCATTTCTATTGTTCCAAAGCCAGAAGAAGAAACTGCCCTTGAGTAACTAGAATACCATAAACATCAGCCTCTTCTCCAGAACAACTCCCTGTACAGACATGTTGATCGTGTGTTATCATATTGCTTGTGAATGTTATTCAACTAACATACTCACAGTGAACAGTAAACACACTCCCTTTTTTAGCTGATCCTGCTGCGGTATAAAGTTGGAACCCAGTAACTACAGGTGCCGCAGCCTTTGTCTGATTTCTCAGTCATATTCTAATGAATTATAAGCCATTCCACCAGGGTGATCCATAGTGCATGCAATGTGTTGTGTGTTCCTTCAAAGGTTCCATCCAGTGTTTCAGTGCCTTCGCCTTAGAGCTTCTAAGAGCAGGAGAGCCTCGGGGAGGGGTGGAAGAAATTGGAAAATATAAATAACAAATCAAAAATTACAATTGATTGGATAAACAATTTCCCTTAGTCTGTTTCTTAATAAGTGATCGATTTTATGATCAATATTCATTATTTCCCAGAACATACCAAACTGCTTATTGAACAAATGAATGGCTGCAACTACAATGACACAGAATCAAAAAGGTGAACCAATTCCTTTAATAACATGGGCTGCACAAACCGTCTCCTCTTATCCAGTTGTTCCACATCGATGCACTTCTCTACGTAGCCCTTTGGAAAAAAGGCTGGAGTTCAGGGAAACGAGGGAGGTAATTCATCACTCATTAAAAGAAGTGGATTATTAGAGCCCGCGTAAGGCAGGGTGAGGCCTCGGCTGCCCTTTGTCTATTTGAAATCAAGTCTCCAAAGGTGCTAAACCAGGCTCACTTAAAACTCTTCCTGCTGCTTTCCCTTTGTGACCCAGGGGCTGGAACACAGCTGCCTGCACCTACCCAGCAGATGCTCTATCTGTGAGCTATATGTCATCAGCAGGCATTGCTTTTTAAAGTTGGAGGTACTTCGTAGACATACAGTGAGCCAAGAAGCCAGGGTGGATGCACTTCCTGGAAATATGTTTACTCAAATTCGGAAAGATACATAGTGGAGTATATAATTGTAGTCGAATCAACTTCTTTGACATTGTTATTTCATTCGCTTATGTCAGCATCACTATGGAAGCATTCTACCAAACTCACTAGTTCTGGTAAACTATTCAAACCATCCACCATGCTGTAGAGTGTGGTTCCCTTTGTCATCTTAAACTAACATGCAAATCACCATATTTTCAAATGGCTGCTGTCTGTCTGGTTTTTAGTGGTTTCCAGTGGCCCCATGGCCATAGAAAGAGGTCACAGAGCTATACGATCATGTGATCAACTAATGCTAGCACCAAATTTACCGAAGTGAGGCTACTGTGTGAACAAGGAATCCCTGTTAGGGCCCCTCATAGGTCATACCCACTCATAGGTGAAGCGCCCACTCTGGTTACTATGACAACCTTGCTCCTTCCACTCTGCCTAGGAGTGAGTAACGAACCCCAGTATCTTATTTAACCCTATCTGGACTGCTTCTCTTTTCTCATCTCTCATGTCGTCGTTGCCTGGTATCTGTAGCAAGTGCCTAATTATCTAACTCTGGGAGAGTTGCTGGACTGATCAATTATGAAAGCAACAAATGATTAACTTCTTTCTTAAAAAAACTATCACTTACTTAAAGTCAGTCATCCAAGGCTTATCCAACCTACTTAGGAAAATCTCATTAAGTCAGACTCCCCTAATTAGAAATTAGATAATTCTGACAGGAGCAAAGCAAAGTTTACCTTTGTACTGTCTGTTTAAAAAAATATTTTTGTGAAGTAAAGGCATAACAAAAACAAGTCATAATGATCTTTGTAATTTTAAAGTTCTAGGATAGATGCAATGTGTCCCTAATCATCTTGAAAAACAGTTGTCAGCCTTCATGGTGCATATAAACCTCCACCTACAGAAAACAGTCCAAGGTTTAATTGTAAAACATACTTATCTATCACCAAAAGAAAGTTTCAGTAAAGACTTTACTTGGTAATGTAATTGGAGCCTGGTTGTAATTAACGCTATTTTAATATATGCATAAATGTCTCATTTATACCACATCATCAGGAATTCATACAAGTAAAATTTCAGACAACCGAGATATTTATTTTAAGAAGCAATACTTATTTATTTTAATTAGGGAGGTGTGGCACCATGATTAAATGTGAATGCTGGTGCTGAGTGGATTTCTGTACCTTGGGCAAAGTCATGCAGTTTTGTTTTGTTATTTTTCTGGTTATTTGTTTTGATTTTAAACCTGAGTCTCTGTAAAATGGGAATGGTAACAGTAATGCTTGATGAAGCTCTGAGGTTTTAGTGATAGAGTGCACTTCCTAAAGCTTTCAGTCAATGCTTGTGTCAAAGTAAATGCTCGGTGAGCACAGCTTACCATCATCTAATGCTTCCCAAAAGAACTTACAGAAGCAAAACAAAGCTATTGTGGGCTGGAGAGATGGCTCAGTGCATAAAGCACTTGCGCAAGTGTGAGAACCTGAATTTAGACCCCCAGAACCCATGGAAAGCCAGATATGTGTCTGCATTCCCCAGTGGACATAGGAGAAGCCCTTGAAGGCTTGCAGGCCAGCTGACCTGGCACACAGTGGCAAACAACAGAAGAGATCCTACCTGAAAAGGAAGGAATGAATGGAGCAACATGCAAACCCATGTGTTATGACATGTATGTGCCCACATTTATACCCCCAACACACACACACACACACACACACACACAAATTCTATTTCTAGAAATAGAAAAGCACACATTGCATAATCATTGGTCAAATAATACACCCAGGAGGATTTAACCAATCTCTGTTTTCAAAATCAACATCATGAAAATGACTTACTATTCACTTCTGTTTCAGTAAATATATCATATTGTCAAACTTTCTATGGCCTCATCTCTTTTTTGTGTGACTGCTCATTATCTGCTGGAAGAATATTCCTAATATCTCTACAAAGTGACGTCTTATGCAGAGTGGTCCATGCAAGATTCTGCAAGGTGTATGCACCCACCATTAAGTGTACTATGTGCCTCCTAGAAGCTGATTTCCTCAATTCTGGTAAGAATTTTTCCACATTCTATGAAATCTATAGTCTAATCTTTATATTTGAGTTTTCTGAATAACTAGACTCTCCATATAATAAACATCTCCATTAGCAATGCTAACATATTACAAAGTCTTGGCTAAATAGCATTTTTAATTTTTTTAAGTTCTATGACTGAATTTTTACTGAAACTGTCCACCTTCCAGTTAATAACACTTTACATAATTTATTTTGATGAATCATGGACTCCTTTTAATTGAGAGAAGACCATTATAGTCTGAGTGACGTATTTATGTTCTATACAAGGCAGTAAGTAACTGGTAATGTATTCTTTCTCTCTACCACCCACTTGCGCCTATGAATTATATCCATCTAAAAGAAAAGTTTGGAAGGATGGGGGGAAAGATTCTTTGCTTAGTCCTTCATCACCTAAATCATATTAGAAGATTTGGAGGCAGTGAAGCCTTCAAGCATTGATGAGTGGGGTCCTCTAATGAGTTCCCACTCATCAACACGAGGTTCAACACAAATGGAGTACAAACTTTATTTTGCATGTGGTATTTGTCATCTCATGGGGTACAACATAAGCTGGTGTGGTACTCAGAATTCACGACATACATAGATAGATTTTTACTTGACAAAAAGAACATGTTTTTCTAGAGAAGAACAGATTAACATGAAAAAACATGCATTTTAAAGTATTGTACTATAAAACGCCCATCATATTTCTCTACGTGTCAAATTTAAAGGAGCCATCACCTAATTGCATGGTCCAAATGCAATTATCCATGGTGGTGAATAAGACAAACACTTCAACTTCTGGTAGTGATTTTTTTGTGTCTTCTGGTGGCATGCCACAGGACGTGTTGAGCATGACAACAGGATGGACATAAATAGAAGCACTGAGGTGATGGCAATGCGGGGTTAAAAATTAAAACAATTGAGTGTATAAAAGAGAATCCATGTGTTCTTCTGCCAGACTCAAAATAATAATAATAATAATAATAATAATAATAATAATAATAATAATAA
>LOJH01000332.1:19462-27175 GCA_001685095.1 Ellobius talpinus | reverse complement strand
ATAATAATAATAATAATAATAATAATAATAATAATAATAATAATAATAGAAGAAAGCTCCCAATTTTCATTAACTTTTATAAAGAGTTATGAGGCCCAAAAATATTCCTTTTGTCATTCACCTGTATTGAAGCACAACTGGAGATAATTTAAACTGAACATCTGCATGCGCCTTCTCCACTGGAAAATGACAGCTAAAAATACCATCCTATCCTTTAAATGTTAGGCTCCAGAATTAATCCCGGGCTGTTATTCACAATCCAGGGAAGAGCTATCAGTCAGCCATCCTGAAGGTTCACCATCTACTTTTACCAGGTCCCTTCACCTCAGTTGCAAGCCATGTCCTGTCTCATGTTAAATGTCACCATGCCTTGGTGGCCCAGCACACAAAGCTACTGCTAGAAAACCTCAAAATGTATGTGTTCTATTCTTCTAACTTACAGGGTTTGTGAATTATCTTCTGATCCTCTAAATTCCAGTAAGTTTCCCCTGCCATTAAGTGTCAAGACTATTCACCTCACTCATGTTCTTAACCTATAAAAATCTAGTTGTTGAAAAGGGTGAATTAATAAATCTTGAGTGACATAATAATTTCCAGTACTTGGTTCACATTATCACAGGAATAAATGCCATACAGGGAGCTTCAAATCTCAGATACAAAAGATGATATAATTGAATAGCAAAGGAAAATTCTTTATTCCTTTACATGGGTGTTTCTTTTGTGTACAAAATGAAAATTTTGTACATACATAGTATGAAATTGACTGAAATATCTTTATTTAGTCTGTCTTGCAAATGGCCGTATGTCACATAATCTATAGGAAATGACCTGAGATAAGAACAGGAAGTATGCAGGATAGGAGGTACATGGATGGAAGTCCTCTCAGATCATCAGACTGATGGTTTGCTGTGAAGCAAAGCAGTTTTCTTAAGAATATGGATGTATCTTACTACCAAGCAGAAATTAAAGTATCTCACAAATAGATGAAAAGAGTTAGGCATTTATACCCCAAAATGCTTCTTCACTGTCATCATTCAGGAAACCAGGTGTCAAGGTCTTCCTGCACTAACAACAATCATGTCGAACATAAACCTTTAAAATGTAGTAAACTATTTATAACTCTTGATAATGAGATAGGAAGGGCCAATGAGCATCTTTTATACCATACAGAGGTTAGCTGTTTATCCCATGAACAAAAATTCTGACATTTCAGTAGACGTTAGTATTCTTTTTATAAAGGCAAAAGGTATAAATTGGTGGTTTTTCCCTGAAGAGAGAATATGCTTAACTTGGTCCATAAGATTTCACTCATTATTTTAGTTGCAGGGGAAAATGGTATTTTTTTTAAAGACTGAGACTTGGGAAAGAGCTTTAAGAATTGCTACTAAGAATCATTTCTATTGTAGTATGATTTTACCACTGAGAATGATATGTTTGCCACCTATAAAAAGCTCCCATCTCCTCACACTTCTTAACAACTTGAAAACAGAATATTATAACCTGTCTCAGAATCCTGCAGCTCAAAGCTCTCAGAGGAGTTAAATTCGTTTGTTTAGAAAAAAGTAAGAATGTATATATTCTAATTAGTTTGCAAAGGCAACTGACATCAGAAGGTGAGTATTTGTTCATTAGGAAAAGTACGAATGTCTTTCTATTGATGGAGACATAATTAAAATTTGGAGACCACAAATAGAATATGCAGCCACCAGGACATTTTCTGTTGTACTTCGTGTCTGTCAATGCTGATTGTCAACTTGGCAAGGTCTAGAATCCCGTGTGTGACCGGCTTCCAGATATGCCTGTGAGGCATCATTTAGATTCTGACACAACGTACCTATGTGTAGCAGGACTCCATAGACTGGGCACTTGGCTGCATCAAAAGGACAAAGAGCTGAGCTGAGAGACAACATTCATTGCTCTCTGCTCTCTGACCATGGGTTCATAGTAGTCTCCCTGTCCCTCCCACTCTTACTTCCACATCTTCCCTGCCATGATGGTCTTCCCTTCAAATTCTAAGCCAAAATAAACCTTACCCACTTGCATTGCTCTGTTAAGGTATGTCATCATGACAATAAGTTATTGAGGCATACCTGGACTCTGATAAAGTGTTCTTTTTATAACTTCAATTTAAAAACAAATTTTTAAATAATTAAGTAGAACCAGATGTTGTATCACAAAGTACTAAACCAAAATGGTAAAAAAAATCAAATTATAAAAAATCATGATCAAAATAATAATTTGTGTGAAAGGAAAAAATGCTGTGCTATTATTTAAAATATTTTACTTTAGTTTGTCTCTGATATTCAAACTATTTAGATATATTCAATTATGTATTAGCATATTGTTACAATAGTAAATATATAATTTATAAAGACATACACAGAGAGAGAGAGGAGTGTTCATAAAAGGAACATCGAGTGTTGTATGACTTTAGAACTTTGTAACAATTTTGGGGTGGTTCTCTTTAACTTGTATATTCTGTTTCTTTAAATAACATTTCCTGGGTGTCATTTCAGACTCTAGTGAATAGAGGGAAAGCCTGACCACACTAAAACCTTTTCTTTCATTTAAAAGATTGGTTTTCGGTCCATAAATGTATGAAGCATCATATTCCACCTCAGAGCTAAACCAAAGGAAATGTGTGATTTCCATAGACACAAATAAAAGTCAGTGCATCCCTTCTCCAGCCCCTAGTAAGCAAACATTTCTTTCTTTCAACAGTCTTCTTGAAATCCTACAGCACTGATTCCAGATGCTCTTGAAGGTAGGCCCATCTCGTCTCTCCTTTACCTGCAAAGAACTTACAAGAATCCGAGCCTAGAAAGAAACCGTCAGCAGCCACTTTGTGAAAGAGTTCCATGAAGTGTCCCTGCCTTATGCCTTTAAATTTCAGAGAAAAACACACCTGTAGTTTTAAAATATCCCTCAGCATGTCTTCCAAAGATGCTCCAGCATCAGCTGCAGACATTGTGCAGGCAATTGCTATTCCAGATACTCTATCCCCTCCTCGGTCCTTCTGTTCCTCTGCCCACACATTTCACAGAGCCACCAGAAGCCACCAGGCAAGCAGCTGCCACAAAGCACCAAGCAAAGATGATGATTTTTAAAGACTTCTTAGGGGGATGTTTTCCAAATGCCAGAAAACACAGAATGAAAGAAAATTAGCCTTCTCAGAGTCACACAGTGCAGAGGAGAGAGTAAGGTCACCCAGTTCCAGGAAAGGGCAAGGGTTTTAAGATCTGTTTTGAGAACTTGCAGTTCAGAAGCATGTTCTCTGAAAATATGGGGGCAAAATCAATCATACCTTCCAAGCCATCCTGAGAAAATCCCAGAAATCTCAGGGGCAAGCTTTAAGGTGCCAGGGCACTTCCATGGCAGAAGTCTTGAGTTTCTGTCTTCCTCCAGGCTCCTACTCTGGACCTTCCAAAGAAAGTCTCCTATCAGAGATCCATAGGAAATAATGGATTATAGTGTACTGTTCAGGATGAAAACTGTAAGGAAAGAAAGCACAAACACACTAGCCTCACATTAGGAAAGCAGACAGAAACCATTAGACTATAAGTCCACCCATTAGCAGGTATGGCTTATATCTTAAGGTAGTAACACTTGATGGCCATGCATCCATCATTATACCTTTTTAAGGTCTTAAATTTCAGTTTGTAATATTTTTATTAGCTCCTGAATACTTATAATTCTCGACTTCAATGGGATGATCCTATTATCTATGAATTCTAGCTTTGGACTATATAAACCCACAATAAGAGGGCTCAGCAAGTTACTGGCTAAACAGCTATGGTGGTTTGAATAAGAATGACCCAAATAGGCTCATATATTTGAATGTTTAGTCATCAGGGAGTGGCATTGTTTGAAAAGGATTAGAAGGACTAGAAGGTGTGGCTTTCTTGGAGGAAGCGTATCACTGCGGGGTGGAGATTGAGTTTTCAAAAGTCAGTGCCAGGCCTAGGTTCTCTCTCTCTCTCTCTCTCTCTCTCTCTCGTCTGTGGATCTAGATGTAACTCTCAGATAGTGCTCCAGTGCCATGCTATGCTTGCTGCCATGTTCATGGTCCCTACCACAATGATAATGGACTAATCCTGAAACTGTAAGCAAAGCCCCATTGAAATGCTTTATTTATAAGAGTTGTCTTGGTCATGGTGTCTCTTCACAGCAATAAAACAGTGACTAAGACAAAAGCCATGGGCCTTTTCCCTCTAAGAACTGATTTATTCATCTGAGAAGTATAGTGAAGTGTCACAGAAACTTGAAAGATAGCTCTGAATAATGAATTTGAGTTGTATAAGCAAGAACTTAGTAGCATGCTGTCACAGTTACTGTTCTATTGCTGTGGGGGGGAACCCACTATAACCAAGGCAACTCTTGTAAAAGAAAGCATTTAATTAGGGGCTTGCTTGTAGTTTTGGAGGCTTAGTCTATGATCATCATATCAGGAATCACACGGGCTTGGCACTGAAGCAGTTGCTGAGAGCTTTACACCCTGATCCAAAGGTTGAATAAAGAGAGAGGCTGGTCCTGGCATGGACTTTTGAATTATAAAACTATACTCCCAGTGCCTCACTTCCTCCAACAAGGCCATAACTACTCAAGAAGGTCACACCTCCCAGTACTTCCCAAACAGTTCTAATACTGGTGACTAAATATTTAAATATACAGACCTGTGGGGGCCGTTCTCATTCAAACCACCATATATGCCTAGCACACGAGTTATTCAGTCAACATTAGCTATCACCAGATATTACTCTATGCTTTCTCAATGCCCTGTCTCACATTTCTTCAGCTGTGGGCTGCTTTCATTGAACATGGTTTTGCTTCTTTCCTTTCTGAAGGAACTGGTAGAACCCAGAGTACATAACACTGAAAGAAGAGAGCATTCACCAAGAAAGCCACTGCTTTGAGCCCAACTCCATAATCCCTGATGCGTTAACACAGGCATTTTCTGATTTAGAAATTAGTCAGTTTGTTCCCTTTTCCTTGAGGTATTGGCTTTGCAACCAATGTACTAGAAAAAAGCTTATTTTCCACTAGTGGTGAAAGATCAAATATAAACCTCATTCTGTTAAGCATGGGAGACAGGGAGAAACAGAGAGCTATCATAGTGTTCTGTACGAGTATCTTAAACTGTCATATAAGATGGACTTCTAAGAATCTCACTTCAAGACAAAATGCCCACCATTTACCGATACCATCCGGCACCATAAAATATCAGCAAATATTCTCCATCTTGAAAGATCTCCAGCAGAATGATATAACCTGGGGTACAATGGGATGTACTCAGGGCCTCCTGTGCCACTTTTGCTCCCTCTCTGGCTGTTCTCCAAGGATGGAGGATGGCTCTGTGTGAGACCAAAGAGGTCATTACAGTGGTACCAAAAGTCCCTTGGCTTGTTGCTGTCACTATTGTTCAGAAAGCCATGAGGATAGGAACGGACACAGGTGAGGTTTCAAAGTCTTTGTTGTAACAACAACAACAACAACAACAACAACAACAACAACAACAAATCCCAGCTGCTGCCTAGCCAGCGATCACGGTCAACGCTACCACAAAGCACATTATGTTTTTCCTAGTTCATATTCACTCCTTGTGGAGTGTTCAATCTACCCTTATTTGCTGTGGAAGTTTCCCTTTCCACGTTCTTACCCTCAGAACCTTTGTGAGTTCAAATGGGACTTTTTCCTCTGAGCTAGGTGTAACTGTGCCCTCAGATTCTAAGATCTTGATAAATGAAGACCATAGCTCCTTTTGTCTTCTAGGTTGATTATCCCTGATCTTTAAGATAAACCGACTCAATTATTATCATTGACTTCCAGCTCTTAGCCACAACCCACACAAGTCAATCTTGGACTCCGTGTCATGATCAGGTTCTCTTATTTACTGGCACTTTATCAATCTAGGATTGGGGACTGCAGAGTTCTTCCTATGATGAAAGTGCAGATTATGATTTTGAGTTTGGCTGATATTTGGCCACTAACAAGGATGTCTTGTTTGAAGCAAATCTCATGTATCTACCTTACTTCTTATTAATTTCTGTGTCTAGATTGTTATCCCAATGTGTTATCTAAGGACTCCTCAGCTTTTCAGCCCAAAGTCCTTCTTGTTAGAGTGATGTCTGTGAATAACAGGGAGGAGCCAGTATCTCCTAAAGAAAGCCAACATACATCTTCCCCAGAGCCTGGCCTCTGTACTTCGCCCCAATTCAGTTTCACTCCAAGCCCTCTTAACAAATCTGTTCCCAGTATCCACAACACTAATACATCATCATGAATAACCTACATGTTCAGAAACTGACATTACCTTAGTTATCTTGAGTTAAGAAACAATCAGGATGTTTTCTAAGGATGGAAAATGCAGACTTTCCCTAATCTGAAAAAAAATTGCACTTACAAGAAAACAAAATGAAATACAAGA
This sequence comes from Ellobius talpinus, assembly GCA_001685095.1. NCBI lineage: Eukaryota > Metazoa > Chordata > Mammalia > Rodentia > Cricetidae > Ellobius > Ellobius talpinus. The sequence goes on along the minus strand of LOJH01000332.1, from coordinate 20,751 downwards.
GAGAAAGAGAGAGAGAAAGAGAGAGAAGCAATTCAGATACAATGATATTGATTTCAGACACATAGAACATAATTTAATAGAAACAAAACATGTGTTCCATCTTTCAACATGTCACTAGTCTTCTTTAGTCATGAAATTCCAATTGCCTCTCTGATTTTGTCTCAGAAGAACCTGTTTTCAGTCTAGAGAGATGGCTCAGTGGGCACAGCATTTGCTGCACAATTCTGAGGACCTGAGTTTGGATCCCAGAACCACAACATAAAAACCAGGTGCCATAGCTCACAATTACATGGATCTATAGTGCAAGTACTCCTACAGAAGATGGGGAGCAAAACTTGGAGTTTTGGGGGTCCAGCAAGCCTGACATGCACAGCCACAAGACAACAAAGAGATCTTGCCTTTCTCAAGCAAGGTAGAAGACAAGGATCCACACCAAAACTGTACTCTGTACTTCTGTACTCATGAATGGCATATGCCTGCCTGCTCCCTCACACATGAACAAGCATGAAGATAAAAATATAAACAGCCATATTTTCTATGAAAGGACAGCACTGACTCAGTTCTTCAACTTCTCTGACTCAGAAGGGCATTGGGAGGACTATGTTTTTCATGAAGTTTAAAATACAATTAAAAGTGCATTAAAAATGAAACGAGAGAGAGAGAGAGACTAATTAAGAAATATTATCATTCTCACAGCTCATCTCTGGCGGCCATCTTATTTCTTGCCCCAATATGTAAAGTTGGTAATTCTAAAACAATAAAGATGGGATGGGGAAACACTTTCCGAATGAAACAGTTTAAATGAGCTCCTTAAATACTTTTAACTAGCATTTAATTTATTTTTAATCAGGTGCTTATCATTTGTTAAATAAATTCCAAAGGCCCCAGGATTCCACAACCCTTAGATGGGCTAATCTCCCATTGGGAAGCAACACATACTAAATAGTTGCTAAACCTTGGTAAATACACTTTTAATAATTAATTCTAGAAGTATTTAGCTAGCAGTAATATACTGGATAGTTCAGCAGTATTGTAATCCATGGGATATTGTCCAGGGATTTCTCAGATTAACACATTTGGGTCCCCGAATCCCATCTGTATACCTCTATCTGAATTCACAGCAGGTGATTTAACACATGGCCACCAGCTCCATGTGTCTGAGTGACCAATGATTTTATTAACGTATCAGTGAGATCAAATCAGTGAAATGCATCAGCCGAGGAAATGCTTAGTAAGGGACAAGACAGACGGCAGCTTACAAGTCAACCTGGGTTTTCAAAAATGATAAC
>LOJH01000332.1:6962-16962 GCA_001685095.1 Ellobius talpinus | reverse complement strand
AGGCTGTAATGGCACAGCACCTCAGTGTGTCTCGATTTGCAATGCCTTTTTGTTCCTCTTTGTACATGCAGGAAGACATTGGCCTGACTTTACTGCATTACCCGTTCACACCCTTACCTGTTTGTGTTGACGAGGACACCCCTGTACTCTCTTTTCCCTAGTCTTCCAGACTCTATCGGTTTTATCACAGATTAACTTCCCACTTCACATGGCCACTTAGCTTGCAGACAATCGGGTCATAAAGAAGACAAAAATCTACTCACAAACACACCAAACTAGAAGAGACCACCTGACCGTGAACGCACAGAGCACCAGCTGATCTGGATGCAAACAACTTTTCCTGCATTCATGATGGCACTAGGCTGAGAGCAATGCAAACACCATTGCTCTGTGCTGTGCATGTTGACTTGACTATTACCAGTGTGTGATTCAAATTAGTATCTCTCAATGCCTCCCTTGGTGGAAGCTCCCAAAAGAGAAGACATTATGAGGCCCCATCAACCCCGAAAGACACGGAGTTTTCATTCTGCAGTTTTGAGAATTATTACTTATCTTTAAGATAGGGAAATATATGTTCATAATCTACAATGGAGGAGAAATACACACACATACCAGACTTTTTTTTACTTAAGAACAAAATACTAGGATCATTATTACTTCTAGTGATTCCAAAGGCAATGGGGTTCCCCAAAAGGATGTTTCCATTGGCCCACCATGCATGTGGCCACAACATACTTCATCAGGTTAATGCTGCTGGCTCACATGGTAGGGCTTACTTTGCAATTAGATTACAAGCAGCTATTTTTCACTCTTCCCATCCCTACCCCCACTAACAACACCAACAAAAGCCTCTAGAACTGAAAATTGTTTCTTTGCCTCATTACATCGAAATGATCAGACTCATTTCAGTCTCAATTCTCAAACTTCCCTCCCTTCTTTTATGCCTTTTTCTTTTTAAGGGACCCTAATATAGGGAGGGAAAAAGAGGAACAAGCCTACAATTCATACTCATTTTAAGGTTTTCAGCCCTAACTCTGCTCCTGGGTATGCCTAGTACATATTGGCTTCTTTGGGAAACTGTTGATCTTTCAATGTTTATCATTTCTTTATTTAAACTGTAAAAGGAGCTTTGTAAAGAACATGGCTTTGTCTCTAACTAAAGCCTATATTAAAATGCAGCCCGGGCCATGGCTGAAAATGGAGCCTGTGGACTCAAACTAGTCCCCAGTTAACTCCTGCCCATATCATAAAACCAGTAAGCTATTTGGCACAGAAGAAGGGAGATAGGGAAATGCAAGAATTGAAAGGCTAGGCCAACCATGTACCTAAGAGCCAGGAGTGTAAACACAGAAGGAAGGGTTAGGGACACTCTGGAAGTGGCAAGGGGAACATCAGAGGTTTATGTGATAGTCAGTGTTCATATTCCTAAAAGAAAGTGTGCATTTTAAAATTTTCACTGCACATCTGTGCATTGCTACATTTTTTAAGGGCCTGCTAGGACTGGAATTACAGGAGATTTGAGGCTCAAGAACTGGTAGATCTGCGTGGGGAGGAAGGCTACTGGAGACCACCGGGATGGGGAGAGAAAGTAGAGTCTCTGCTAGAGAGGAACATTAAAAAGGCTTCTAACTGAGGAAACCGTCCGTTTTCTATATGGGAATGGAAATGGGAACCTTGATAGTGCTCTTGAACCTGAATAGCTGCTGGGAAATCAAACTGCGCTCCTTAATCTGAATTAACTAATCAAAACCAGGTCACTCCTCCGCTGTCACTCCACTGCCCACCACATCAAGCCTGGATTATTTTTCATGACCAATCACGATCTGTGGTGAAATTGAGAGCGGGGGAGGGGGATGTGTGACAACAAAACCAAATAGACTAAAAAGTCAAAGTGTCCCAACCAAGTCCAGCGCCCTGAGACTTTCAACAGAGGAGAGAATGTGAGGCTTCCACTGCTCATTTCCCTCTCTGTGGCTCAGATGAGCGAGATGGCACAAGGTTAAACCTTCATCACAGATGTCCTCAAATCGAAATCAAGAATGATTTTCAGATGCTGACTTCTGTGATCTAAACTCAAGAGGAAGCAAGGACAGCACGAAGGAAATAGCCCCTCTGTTAGTACTTTCTAAACCTTCAGGTTCACAGTTAATTTAGTGCATAACAACTCCCTCCTTTTTTATTGAACATAATCATTTAATAAAAACTGAACTGATAAATTATCTGAAGAAATACATTACAGGGTGTGCCCCAGCCCAGACAGGATAGAGATTCTTATTAAGCGGTGATTATCTTCATGGACCCACATTACCATTCAGTTGCAGATGCTGCTGACACAAAGATGTATGATGCCAAGGCTGGAGAAAGAGCCCATTTAAGACAGGTGAATACTTAATAGTAATTCAACATACAAGGCACCAAATGCCTTTCACGGGAGTTCAAGGATTTTTTCCTTTTTCCATCTTTGCAATTTTATATGAATGTTTATAAATAAAATGAGAAATGGGACTCCATTTGGTAGCCATTTGACTTATTCAAGTTTAATGGCCATTTAAAATTTTGCAATTTATCATTTTAGCTGTCTTTCTCATCAGCCTTTACTTTTTTTTAAATTTATTTATAGTTGTTCTTCATCTCTCCTGAATGCTTATGGATGATCCACAGCTTAAGTGTGTAGGTGGAATTTCTCGTATCTGGGGAGTTTATCTTTCGATTGGGTGTCTTCAAGGCTGATTCTGTAAGAGTTAACGAATTGCAGAACAGATCTTACATGTACTTCTCCTGCTAGTCCCCTGCTAGGTATACATAGGTACCCACTATCCTTATCCCCAACACACTTCCCCCTTCACTGCACAGCCTAGTGTCTACCCAGGGAGTGATCATTTCTGTAGAAATTTAGGAGCAATAAAACTGTCTATTCTTTTAGGGCTACTATTCTGAAGTTGATTTTTACTAACAATAATTTAGGTACTTCAATAATAAGTAGAGAATTAAAAATATAGTAAGTCACGGGTAGCCAGAACAAAATAATTGGAAAATGTTTACTATGTTTCAACACATCAAGTGGCAGTCTTTTAAATAAGACATAAACTTGGTGATTCTTTGTATATGATTATACTCACAAAAACTCTGGAGTAGCTTTAAAACTGCAAAGAGTGTCTTAGTGTCTTATTCTCCTATTTGGATGGTTCTGACTTTGCTTAATTAGTTGGTTGGTTGTTGGCTGGTGGGTTTGTTGGTTGGTTGGTTGGTTTGTTGGTTGCTAGTTGGTTGGCTGTGGGTTTGTTGGTTGGTTGTTGGTTGGTTGGTTTATTGGTTGATTAGTTGGTTGGTCTGACTCAGTTTTGAGGCAACACTAGGATGCCAGGCCTCCCTGATCTTGTTTTACTCCTGCTTTTCCTGCCAATTGTTAGAACTGTGGGTATGTACCATGAAGGCTGCCTTTGGTTTTGATTTTCAAATCAATGAGAATTCTAGATTAAATTGTGAAACAAAGCATTTGGCTGGAACCTCTCCCTTTAAAATTCTGCCCAAATAATATCCTCAACCAGATTTCAACATGCTTCCTTTTTCCTTGCCATTTCTGTTGTATTTTTCACCTGGTGAGGGTGAGTAACACACAGCCCACCCCATGCTACTGTCTGAGTTTTACAAGTTGCCATTACCCAAAAGAGTAAGTAGTGGGAGCTGCTCCATCCACAACGGAGTTGGTGGGAAAAACATATTGTTTCAAGTTCTTTCCCATCACAACATAAACATCTCCTAGCTCTACATAAGCATCCCTGGGATCCTGTAAACATATGCATATGTGTGTGTATACTTTTCCTTACCATATTTGGAAATATGTGTACAGTGCTAGTGATTGTTGCATATAAACAGAACATTTTATTCTTTTAGGAGAGTCTATACTATAAAACATCAAGCACACTCAAGCATTGCATATCCAATATCTTCTTCTAATACATCAGACAAAACTGAGAATTAAGAGTGACTTTTCTAAGTCAAGGTAAATGAGTCTTCACGAGTCTGAATTGCCTCAAGTCAACACTTTTCAGAACATGCTCAGAGGAATGCGAAGCTTTAGGAGAGGCAACTTGGGGAAAAGAAGACATGGAGGCTACTTCAAAGAACTGACCTTCTGAATGCCTTTGAACCCAATACAACCTTACTTCAGTTGGTATTACTTTAAATGAGTCAGTAAAAGCTTTCCATGGAGATCCGTAGCCACTACTAAAAGATGGAGCACAGGATTCTCTTTTGAGAAGAACAGCACTGGGCAGATGAAGGCTAACTCCAGGGACCAAATGCTTGTCCCAGGGATATTCTCAATATCAGTGTCAAATAATCCTGAGTTTTTACCCTTATAGACCTTTTAAAGTATAACAATAATCTGAATTGCAAAAACTTCCAGCAAGTTCAATCCTTGGAGCATTTCCCCCAATACAAAGGAATAAGTAAGCTATATATGCATATCTATACCTAGTTGCTTCCCATGGGGTACAGAGTCCCTAGTAGTTAAGATCTTATTTGTTCACTTAATAGACAGAGGCTTTATTCCTTTTTATAGTTCACAGAGGAGACATAAGAGTCAAGTAGCATCTCTGCAAACACACCAATACAGAATGGTCCTTGCCTAAATCAGTCTACTGGAAACCTCTAAGTTTTACCCTAGCCCTAAATGTTGCTAACAACAGCGTTAGACTTTCAACTTTACCTTTCTGTAAAGGGAGAATATAAAAAAATTGTTAAGTTTCTTTTCTCTTATGAATCTGATTAGATAGATAATAGAGTTAAAAAAAGTCAGTGTCAAGTATCCCAAGCATCTTAAAGCATGTGATAAAGACTTTCTAAATGTAGACCCTGTCTCTAATCAAACCCCGTGTCACTACTTCATTGTACGTTCTGTCCTCCTCTATGGGAAGGACTTGCTAAGCAATGACTTCAAACTTTGAGAGTGAGAGTAATACATAAAAATAAAAATATAAAATAATAAAGGTGGGGTATCTTGCTGATAATTGCTTGTCTGGCATGCATGAGGTCCTGAGTTCAACTTTAGTACTACAAATAAAAACCCATATGAAATACTAATAACAACAGTAAAATAATACATTTCCTTCCACTTAGATTCTGAGAAATTTCCATTTTGCGAAGAATTTCACACATCCCACATTTTTGTATAACATATGCTATGTTCCAGTGGAAGTTAATTAAGGCTTGTGGTTGGTTGTTGACACATCTCTATTTCAGAACAGTGATAGGAAAGGGGCCTTCTCACTCAGGCTTGCAATGGTCCATACAACCAATTAAATTTTTCCTTAGAAGTATGTATAGGCAAGTAAGGGTCAGAGAGATGGTTCAGTGGTTAAGGGCACTTCTACTTTTGTGGAGGACGCAGGTTCAGTTCCCAGCACCTACATGGCATCTCACAACCACCTTTAACATCACTTCCAGAGGATCCCAACACCCTCTCTGGCCTCTTCCAGCAGTGAGAGCACTTAGGGTGCACAAACAGGCAAGTCACACACAAAAAAAACCACATATAATATTTTAATATAAATATAAATATTGTAATTATGTGCAATTAATTCAATTTCACACATGGAACTTGATCTGAAATAGAGAAAGAAGATATGCAGGGATTATAAGCACCATATATTTCCATTGGTCGTATGCTTGAAACAGAAAACTTGCTGTCTTCTTCCTTCTCAAAGACAAGGATGCAAAGTGTTTTCTTACGTGTGTGTGGTAGAGGGGACTCTTTGCCACTAATTTATCACAGCCACCAAAGGGGGCTGTTATGCAATTATAAAATGCTCAAAATACAGCATTTGCTGCTACTATGAGTGTGTGCTCTTTGTCTAGAGCTGTGCATTGTACCCAGAGTTGTGCTACACTTGTAATTTGGGCTTTAAATGTGTTTATGATCATTCTGAATGGTTTAAGCTTGCTGTGTCACATATGATTTTAATTTTCTTTATGAATGGGGGCAATGAAATGCTGACTTTTGATATACTAATATTTCAAGGTTAGGAAAAAACTCTAGGAGGCCAGTCAGCCCTCAGATCTGCCCTCTTAAATCTCTGCTTATAAAGTTCTCAGCCAGATATGTGTTTTAAAATATCACATTATAAAGAGTGTCCTATATTTCTGATTTGAATGAAGCCCTTCAGGTGGCTACTCAGACCCAGGCAACCAGAGAAAACCTGTAACATTGAGGCACACATCTAATTTACAAAATAATTCTCCTTTTCTTTGGGACAGAAGGTAGAGAATCTTCCAAAGGAAAATTCAATTTCCTTATTTACAAAAGTCAAGGAATAATCATTTTTATATTGAAACTCACATTTAAGCACATTTCAAAGCAAGTGCTAAATTGGTAATTTCTCAGGAATTGCTAGAGCAGATTTGCCTACAATAAAAAAGGAAAAGCATTTGAACCTGCCTCCAGTTATGGTGAGTTAATTGTGCTAAGTTGGTTTGTTTCATTTAAAGGAAACACATCCCAGATTAGTTCCTTGTTGAAAGATTAGTGATGAAGAAATGGTTCCTGCAAGAACAATGCACTGCATAAAATGTAAGTGATCCTGCCCTGTCTCCTTCGAGTGATTCTGACTGTAGGAGACTCACAAACACCCACTGTCTATAGTTAGACTAAGTCAAGATAGATGAACAAGTTTTCTGTCCCAAGCTGTGGGCACACACAGGCAATTTCATCAGAAAAATGCATCTTTGTATTATATTTTTTAGGAATATACTTATTTCTGTCATTACAATATAAGATTCCTTCTCAAATTAGGGAAAAGTATTTATTAATCAAATATTCTAGCTCATTTCTGGTCATATCAAACTGTAGAAAGTGACACACTAAAAGCCTGAAACATGTCGACAACTCAATCCAGTGTGGTTAATGGCTATTAATTACTGTTTTAATTAAAATGCAGTAAGTAGAAGAGTTGAGATGGAGGAAAGATTGTTTAATGGGGGCAAGTAAGTTCTAGACTGCCTTAGAGAATAGCTTGGCAGTTACAGGTCTGAGTTAGTACAGCTTTATTTTCTTGTCTCTTGAAACAAAATGAGACAACATTCCCAGGCCTTCCTTCCAATTAAGACAGAGTCAATACAATGAGGCCTGGCTGACATAATGTTGAAGTCACATGAACATCTGTAAGCTATCACAATCTCCCTCATTTCACACACACTGGCTGAATAAAGAGGTGAATGAGGGTCTAGAAAACGATAAAGCCATATGATACAGCAACTCTAGGCCTGAATGACCTCACAAAGTCAAGACATGGCAGAAACATCTGTGTATGGTGGCTCATGCCTGTAACTACAATCATTAAGAGGCTGAAACAGCAGAACCATTCTAGTTTGGAGCTATCCTGGACTATGTTGCAAGACCTTTTCTCAGCTTCACATCAATCACTCCAAAGACATAAAGAAAAATCTACTCTTTCATATAAAGCTACTGAGAGTGTAAACAATATTGGGGGATGTGGCCCATTTGAATGAGAATGTCCCTCATAGGCTTATATGCTTGAATACTTGTTTCCTAGTTTGTATAACTGCTTTGAAAGGATTATGAGCTGTGGCCTTGTTGGAATAGGTGTCGCTAGTGACTGGGCTCTGAAGTTTTGAAAGACTTGCATCATTGAGTCTCTTTTCTTCTGCTTCATGCTTATGGGTCAAGATATAATCAAGTACAGCTACATCTCCATGGCTGTTGCCATGCTCCCCACCATGATGGTTATGGACCCTAACCCTCCGAAACTGTAAGCCCCAAATAATCTCTTTCTTCTATAAGTTGACTAGGTCATGGTATCTTATCACAGCAATAGAAAAGTGAATAAGAGTAGATTCATTCAAAACCACTTCTAATACTTCTTTTTTCCAAGTTGCATCATATAAAGTCTAAAGGTTCTGTGTCTTCTTTCATGATGTTCATAATGATAATGGCAGGCAAGTCAGTAAAAAGTCATACTTAAAGTATGACTAAGTTAAAAATATAAATTGACAGAATGACAGAATGCATAGGATACTAGAAATGTACATAGGAGAGAATAATCTTAGATAGACTTACTGAAATTTCATAATGGTGACTATAATTTAAGCAGAAGGAATCACAGGTTTATATCACACAGAGAATGGAGTCATGTGCAATGGTAGGCAAACATGAGGGTGTTCAGTGCTGAGTGTGATGATTTGAGAGCCTCACCCCTCAAATCATTTCTATAATAGTGAAATTAAGGCACATCAGCAGTCAAAATCTATGTCCCTTTTGCCAGTTACATGACAGAAATATCAATTTTGACACATGTCCATGAATAGACTCTCTTCAGATAGAAAAAAAATAACTTTACCCATAAGAACAGTTATTGGTTTCACTCTAAATGTAATACATTTGACCAATTCATTGAGAGACAGAGAAACTCAACATTTTTCCTCTTCAAATTTGGAAGAAACATCTTTATAGTCTGGGTATAGGGCAATTAACTTAATTGTAGTTGCTGAGAATACCAAAAGGATAGATTCTGTGCTTTAAAATTCAGAATCACAGTCAGTCTTTCCTACTGCTCTATCAGGTTAATCCTAAAGGAAAAGTATGCTGTAACACTTCTGAAGCTTCACTTAAGTGACTTTTAGATATACTGGCTAATGTAAGTGCATACTCAACATGCTGAAGCACAGTGGAAAACTTCTTATTTGGGTGAGAGATATTAGCTTTCATGTCTGGCTGTATCCTCCTTGGACCAAAAGATAAAAGAAAGCAACATTTTACCCTTTTCCATTCTGAGACTAAGGACAATAGTTTAGAGAAAAGACCTTGTAAAAACTCTGGAATCTGAAACACTGAAAGTGATTGCTTAATGTATTTTTTTTAAGTTCTCTGCTCCGAGAATGCCAGTAGGCAGAAGTGGTCAAGGTAGCAAATAAGTAAACATTAAACTGACACAAGTTACTTTCTCTAGGCAATATAATGGCCCTGGACAAGAGTAACCAAAAACTGTGCTATCCAAGTCTGCATTAGATGAATTTAGAATCTTTCATGAAACTTTAGGTTTTGTGGAAGTTAACAAAGAAGACAATAACACCCCAGGAGATACACACATTGTATATTATTTGAAGTCACCCACCATGTTTCTTATCTACATCTTTACTTAAAATGGAAAGGTTCAAGCTACCTTGATTATGTAGTAAGGCTTAAGCAATATTGTAAATAGCAAACAAGTTTCACATTTCTGTAGAAACAGGTTTAAGGGCTTCCTAATCTAAATGAAAAATGTATTCAGACATCTCAAATGAGTCTTGCTTACAGTGAGGATTAAGCCTCTAAGAAGACACATTGAAAAAGACAGAGAAGGCCCCTGCTTGTCAAGTGTACTCTTCTACTAACAGTGGACAATATAAAAACAGAAAAGCAAAAAGTTATGATTAGATTGAAAACCAAGGTTAGGATGCTCTGAACTACAAATAGAACAAAAATACAAAACTTGAACAGAGTTGATTCTAGAGATTACGTGGGGTTCAGGTCTGGAAGCAGTGATGGAATTCAATGGCTCACTGCTTGGAGTATATGGGAAATAAAGTTCCTGTGAGGCTGGAAATGGACAAAGATGTCATAGGAGGGGAAACCAGAAATCTCTGATGGGTCAGAAATAGAAGACAAAGCCATATTGTCTGCTTTATAAAGATAGCTTGAAACAACAAAAAATAGACAAAAGATTATTGCTAGCATATTTCCGAGAACTAAACCTGACCATTCACTGGCTCAGGGGCTATACCTTGAGATCATCAAGTCATGGAAGATCAAAAAAACTTGGCTATAAACCTGGCAGTAGTAGTATTCGCTGTTAATCCCAGCACTCCAGAGGTAGAAGCAGGTGAATTTCTGTGAGTTACAAGCCAGTCTTCTACAGAGTGAGTTCCAGGACAGCTATAGACACACAGTGAAACCCTGTCGAGAGAGAGAGAGAGAGAGAGAGAGAGAGAGAGAGAGAGAGAG
>LOJH01000331.1:35488-66593 GCA_001685095.1 Ellobius talpinus | reverse complement strand
CAGGAGAATGCTGGAAAGGAGGAAGCCCATTCCCCTCACTCCTGCCCAGACTCCTAAGAAGCAACATGTGATCTGCTATGCTATGAAAGGTACTGAGCCACATGGCTAACATAGATCAAAATAATGGGTTAATGTAAGTTATAAGAGTTAGCAAGAAGCCTGAGCTAATGGGCCAATCAGTTTATAATCTTATGGAGTCCTTTATGTGATTTTCTTTGGGACCTTGCCAGCTGTGGGGTACTAGGCGGGACAGAAACCCCAACAAGCCGGCCCTCATGTTACATTCTCTCCTCCCATGCTTCATGAAATCATCATCCCAGAGTAAAGAATAATGTGCTGGGAGCATTGAAAGTGGATGTCCAGGGTCACCCTGTTTAACACAAGGAATAACAATCCTTGATGGCATTGTCTTTTAAATCAGGCTATTGCCTATTGACATAATTACCTTCCTTCACCCCCACTGTTATCAGTGACTAGTTAGACCACAGTTCCTAGCCCCTGTTCACAAGGTGATGGCATGCCTCTCTAGCAGCTCCCAGATGATGGTATAACTGGCTTCTGCACTATCTGTCTCGTCCAAGGCCACACTGGTAAAAAGGCAGACAATTTTTCCTTCCCTCCTGCCCTCTTCTCTGCCTCCTCCAGTGTCTCTTTTTCTCGTTGTTCCTAGTGTTAGGTACTTTGTGTTTCTCCTGCTTCTCAAACAGCTCAGTGTTGGGAGGAATTTTGATAAGTATTTTATATGACCAAAAGACCTATGGCAGAGAACTCACAGACTTGCTCATGCCTTATTCTCTTGATGGATTTTTAGCTCCTGCATTTGAAAAGCAATAAATACCTAACCGTGAATAAGAGGCTTCCAGCCCTGCTAGAGAAGAACGCCATGAGAGTGACATTGGACGAGGCTGGAAACGAAGGGTCCTGGTTTTACATCCAGCCATTCTACAAGCTGCGCTCCATCGGAGACAGTGTAAGTGGAGCTTCCCCACCAGGAAACTCCCCATGCCTTGCTTCCAGCCCTCACTGTGCTTGAGGCTCAACTAAGAGAAGTTTAGCATTAGAGCCACAGGCAGAAGAAGAGATCTGATTGCTATGGAAACTGGTGTTTGGGAAACAAGGAAATGAGAAGAGAAGTGTGACCTAAATACATTCGCTATGTTTTTCCTACTGGGTCTCTGAAAAAAATCCCATTACCTCAGTGATTTTACCATGAGAACAGCCATCCTGAATTAATATCCTGGTTGAGGATCCCTTGCCATTCCATTTCCATGAGTGCACCAGAAATATCCAGCTATTTTGGAGATACCAAAGAACAGAAAGTGGAAAGGCCTTAGTAGGGAATGGAGAGGATTGCATGCTCACCCCATGCTTCCCGAGTCAGTAAGCAGGGCTGCTTCTCCATCTCCTTCTGCAACTGCAGTAGCTGCCCAGGATTCTGGACAGTACAGAGCCACAGGAATCCCTTTGCAAGCCAACTGAGAACACTCTGGATATCTGTTAGTTAAATTAGTCAGTCATTATGTGGGCACATACTTAGCGGTGAATATGTTTAAATGCTGTCAACTATGTTCTTGACCTTGTAAAATAGATGCTTAAGGGGAAAAAAAATCTAAAAAGAAATTGGCGCCTTAAACAGCGTGAGTTTGGAAATACTCACCTACCCTTTGCTTAAAACTAGGTTTCAAGCCAGGCGGTGGTGGCGCATACCTTTAATCCCAGCTCTTGGGAGGCAGAGGCAGGTGGATCTCTGTGAGTTCATAGCTAGTCTGGTCTGCAGAAGTGAGTTCCAGGATAACCAGGGCTACACAGAGTAAACCTTGTTTTAAACTGCCCCCCTCCCTGGCTCCCATCCAAAAAAAAGATACACACCAAAAAAACCTAGGTTTTGACATTTTTTAGTAATGCCATTTAAGTTTATAATCTGTCGTCAGTTCAAATATTTTGTGTTTGTATGCATATCATATAACAGTAGAAAGCTGGTCTCTCACTGCTGGCCTACAGTGAATATTGAGCCACAAGTGATAGGTTCTTTTTAATGAACTTAGATTCATTTCAGGTTATAGAAAATATGACCATATATATTTCTAAAATGTATAATTCTCAAAATATGTGGGTTTTAACTTGTAAGAAGGCAGACGTTTATTTTGTTTCCTTTCCTCCTTCTCCCACCGTCAAAAGAAAATGTGTGGCTGAGGAGGTAGCTTGCTGTATAAGCATAAGGAGCTGAGTTCAAATCCCCAGTCTCCACATAAAAGCCAGTCTTGGCTGTGTGTGCCTTTAACCCCAGCACTGGGAGAGCACAACAGGCAGATCCTTGAACTCACTAGCCAGCTAGCCTCACTGAGAAAAAGAACTTAGATTCCTTGAGATAACTTGTCTCAAAGAGATAAGGTAGAGAATGATACAGGTTGCCCTACATCTTTGTCTGGCCTACACACACACACACACACACACACACACACACACACACACAGACATACACACATACACACACACACGACAATATACTGAGATCTGAGTTTTGTTTTCATTAAATCGTTGCTTTTCTGTCATTGTCATTTAATGTATTTGACTTAGTTGAGACTATGACATGAGTAGTTACCTTTTTAAAAATAGTTTCTCCCATCCGATAGGGTTTGACCTATTCATACCTCGGTGCTTTAAGGCTGTCAGTTTAGATAGGAGGTCGGACAAGAACGTATCAGGCTGTATGACACCTAAGGGTAGATGTGAGTTTCTGGTCAGGCATTTGTTTCAGTTATAGAACATTATCTTTAAGTGTCTACTGCTGGGGACCAAAGAAATGACCTGTAACTCCAGTTGCATGAAATCTAAAGCCCTCTCTGGCTTCCATGGAATAGAATATACATGGTTCACAGACAAGGTGGGCACTCTCACATACATGCAATAAAATAAAAATAAACCTTTAAAACATAAATGCCATTTATTGCCATATATAAAGGAATTGTATTAGAAAATAGATTTCTTATGCTGTAATCACAGTTCTGAAGATCATTGCTCTAGAAACATGACTATGACTTCATTCTTTCAAGCATAAAGATCGCTCAAAATAGTATCCTGCTTTTCCTAAAACTGAGTCGAGTTTATTTATACAAGTGCCTCAACTAAATACCAAAAACCCCTTTCTCAGTGCCCTGGACCAACTTGCAAAATATTGTAGTATAAGCAGCAACAGTTGTGCATTGAAATCCAGCCTCAGCCGTCTTTCAGAACACGAGCCGTGCTTGCGCGGGTTGGCTTGTAAAAGCTGTACGTCCTGAGGTAGATGGCCTCCCAGGACCATGCAGTGGAGCCTGTGCAATCCCATCTGCCCTTTGCAAAACTTTCTTGCTCCTTTCTCTCCAGGTGGTCATAGGTGACAAGGTGGTCTTGAACCCCGTCAATGCTGGCCAGCCTCTGCACGCCAGCACCCATCAACTGGTGGATAACCCAGGCTGCAATGAGGTAAGGACATTTGAAAAAGTCAATGTCCCAGTATATGGATGAGGATGTGCCCCAGGAGCAGGCCTTGTGGGACCAGAGTGTGTTGTGCACTGCATGTGTCTTCAGCAGCAACTCAGAACACTGAGTCTGCAGGGGAAGAGCCCAAGGCCCACAGTTGGGTAGCATGAGGTTTTATAGGTCTGTAAACTTTGTGTCACTGAAGAATCATTCTCTAATTTGTTAATACCTGAAAAGTCCTTTTACCACTTTCCCCTACCCTAGTTGTAGGGGCACAGTGTGCCAAGTTGTCTCCCTAAGTAGGGTGCTTTTTTAATCCTAAAGAGGTGACATTACAGGCCATGCACAGCCCTGCTGGGGAATCTAGTTTTTAGCTGTACATTGCTAAGCCTCTCACCAGAGTTACAGACCTGGGGTTGTAACTCTCTTGTGCTAGAATGTCCGTGTCACAGAGAGGACATGAACTCTAGATTGAGAAAGATGTGAGTTCAAATCTCAGTCTGTGGTTCCCGAGCTCTGATCTGTCGGCGAGTTTCTCTCTCTCTCTCTCTCTCTCTCTCTCTCTCTCTCTCCCCTCTCATTTGACAAATGAGGGCTCTTTCTGCTGCTAACGACCACTAACATTTTCACTTGTAGGCCCCAGGCTCATTTCTTGGTATCTCATTCCATCTTCAAAGTATTTTATTTTGTTTGGCCTTTACATTTGTAGCTATAGGACCAGAGACTTGGAGGAAAAGAATGCAGCATTCTCAAAGGGGTAGGAGGAAACCAGGGCTTGAACCTTCAAGTTGGATTTGGAGCATCTGTAGTGATGGGTCCAAATAAGCCATTTGTTGCCCATTTCTTACTCCCCAGATGACTTTTCAGGTTCTTTGTTCTCCATGGTGTCTATCTTCAGGGCCTGTTAGCTACTTTTCTCATTGCCTTGACAAAGTACCTGAAACAAAGCAAATAAGGGTTGTTGTTCACAGGCACGGTGGGGAGGACATGAAGATGGGAGAGGCGCAGCTCGAACAGTATTAGGCTGTGCATTCCTTCATAGAACAGGAACCAGAAAGAGTGGACAGGAAGCTAGGCCAGGCCGTAAACCTCATGGATTTCTACTCTAGAGCTCTACTTCCTGCAGCTAGGTCCCTCCTTTTAAAGGTTCCAAATTCTGCCAAAACAGCTCCACCAGCTGGGGACCTTGTTTTCAGACATGTGAGCGTACAGGGACATCATAGCTATCTGAACTATAATGACAGGTTTGTAATGAAGCCCAGCCTTCCTGGCTACAGTGAAGAACCTTGGGACTGAATGACACCATGATTCTAGGAGCTATGTGAAAAATTAACTCTGCTTTGCGTTCTAGGTCAACTCTGTCAACTGCAACACAAGCTGGAAAATCGTCCTTTTCATGAAATGGAGTGATAACAAAGATGACATTTTAAAGGGAGTAAGTTGGATGCTTTTTGGCACTCTGCTTTTCTCAGGGCAGCAGGCTGGTTTTCTCTTCAAACTCATTTTCCCCTTACTCCCATCTTGCATGGACATACAGGGTGATGTGGTGAGGCTCTTCCACGCTGAGCAAGAGAAGTTTCTCACATGCGATGAGCACAGGAAGAAGCAGCATGTCTTCCTGAGGACAACCGGCCGACAGTCAGCCACCTCGGCCACCAGTTCCAAAGCCCTGTGGGAGGTGGAGGTAAGGAGTGGGCCTTGAGAAGTGTGGTGATGGTGGCGGTGGCGTGGGGCAGGGGGCTGGGGACGCAAGTGCTGGAGTTCAGAGTAAACCTCTCTGCAGATGTGCTTCTAAATCATATCCGGGCATTTATAAAAAATGAGTAGAGATATGTTGTATGAGGAGGGCCTGCTTGTTTGTCCTGGCCTCCCAGTTAGCTTAGCCCCAAAATAACCACACAGAAACTGTATTAATTAAACCACTGCTTGGCCCATTAGCTCTAATTTCTTATTGGCTAATTCTTACATCTTGGTTTAACCCATTTCTATTAATATGTGTATTGCCATGTGGCAGTGGCTTACCAGAAAATCTCAGCATGTCTATCTCTGGCCACTCCATGGCATTCCTCTCTGACTCTGCTTTCTTCCTCCCAGCATTCAGTTCTGTTTTCCCCATCTACCTAAGTTCTGCCTTATCAAAAGGCCAAGGCAGTTCCTTTATTCATTAACCAATGAATGCAACACATAAACAGAAGGACCTCCTACACCAGAGATGGCCCAGGAAAGCATGCACACCATGATATACTGGATGGATGGTACATGGCCCTATGGAGAAAGATAATATCTATGCATTCTTTCCCTGAGTCACCAGATGTGGCTGTTTCTTACTTTGCCCTTTCCTCTTCTGTCCCCCCTTTCTCTTGCTTGTTTATCTGTCACAATATTATTCAATCAAACAATCCATATGACATTGATAAATGCATGGCTCCCATACTGGTGTTGGGACTCAAGTTGTGAGACAGTGTCTTCTATAGATAACGGAGAAGTTGCACTCATGAAATCTGAACAATAGGGTTACCTAAAGAAGACATGAAAAAATGACATCATCAGTTGACCTACCTTGGTGGATGGAAGGGAATCTCAAAAGACCACAACCCCAAGAGCTACAGCAAGGTAGTGGCCACAGAGAGAGGAGTTGTCCTCTCCAGGGACGAGCCCTCTGATAGGTTACCCAATCCTAAGTGATCAAGACCTAAGTGTTTATACCTGTGAGCAACATTGGTCATAGAGATATTGAGAGCATGAAGAAAGGCAGAGCCACCCTCCCTACTTGAAATTGCCCTCAGAGTGGCTGCACTTCTGTCTCTACTTGCCAGCTTTCTTCCTGCTTCCTCCTTCTGGCCTTGATTATGTCATATCTTGGTTGAAATCAAGACAAATACAGCAAAATGCCCAAGTCATAAACACAAAATTCTGTGTTTGTTTACACATCACCTCAGCCAAGGTGCCAGCCCCCAGATCAAGAACCAGAAGAAGAGTAGCCCCTAAAAGGTTCCTCAGCATGTTCCTGGTCACTTCCAGTTTTCTCCTGGATAGGTGACCTCCAATAGGTAGCCAGCTTCTTCTTGAATGTCACAGAGCAGCCTTTAGGCTAAGCAGTCCTCACTTAGTCTATGTCATTGTCTCTTTCAGACAGTCCATTCCATTGTCTTGCCTCAGGGTGTTCTGTTGTCGCATCCTATGCAGCTTGCAGAAGTGCCATTTGTTGATGGCATTTGAGGGGGTTCTAATTCGGAGCTGTGTGAAGCTTCAGAGCCATTTGTGCTTGCTTAGATGTAAGCTTTCATGTGTTCACATGTGTACAAGTGAAATAATTGGAGCCTATATTGGGTATACATTTAACATTATAAGAAGTTGCCAGTCCGAATCCAGGTGTGGTGACATTCCTCTATTTCCAACATTTGGGAGCCAAGGATAGCTGTGAGTTCAAGGTCAAGCTGGGTCACCTATAGAGACCCTGACCAAAACCAAAACTAAAAGGGAACTGAGAACAAGAATGAAATTGCCCAAATGTTTTGTAAAGTGGAAAGAATGTTTTATATTTTTGCCAGTAGTGCACAAAATTTGTTATTCCTTCCAATTCTCAACCATGAGCATTCAATATGATCATTCTTTTCCATGTTAACCATTGAAATAGGTGTGAAGGAAGGTGATACTCCTTGTGTGCCCCACCCCCTCCCCCCAGATGAGCAGTTATGCTAATTTTCCTCTGTACTGATTTGTTGTCTGTGCATCTTTTCTGGTAAAGGCTCTGCTCAAATACTTTGCCCATTTAAATATGTTCTTTCTTTTCTTTTTTCTGGATAAAGAAATAGGCTCATTTTGGTATTGTATAGATAATTTGCTGCAGTTGCTATGATGAAAAGACACCTCTGTCTCTGTCCATCTGTTCATCTGTCTGTCCATCCATCCATCTACCTTTTTGGGGGGAGCCTCTCTTTCTGTTTTCTTTCCCTTCTCCTCCACATCTGTAGCATTTGTTCTTTGGCTGCTCTTCACATCTGTTTAGGTCCAGTCAATCCAGTTGGATTACAAACCCTGTGAGAGCTAGAATTTTGTCCTTGGTCACTGATATCCTCCTTGTTCCCACCCTAGTGAGTGAGGTTTTTTTTCTTTTATGTGTGCTTTTCCTTTGCTTTCAAAACAATGTCATGGGAAGAACAAAGTGGACAGAGGAAGAAGAGGGCAGGAAGAAGAACTCAGGGAATGGGAGGGAAGCAGAGAGGAAGAAGCAGGAAGAGGGAGTCAGGGAGTGAGAGGGAAGCAGAGAGCAGGAAGCAGGAAGAGGGAGTCAGGGAGTGGGAGGGAAGCAGAGAGCAGGAAGCAGGAAGAGGGAGTCAGGGAGTGAGAGGGAAGCAGAGAGCAGGAAGCAGGAAGCAGGAAGAGGGAGTCAGGGAGTAAGAGGGAAGCAGAGAGCAGGAAGCAGGAAGAGGAAGGAGGCAGGTAGGGCAGCGGTCTCCCCAGGCTAACTGGAAGTGGTAAATGCAAAAGTTTTAATGAAAAACTGAACATCTAGGAAGTAGAGGAAAAACAGACTATCATTTCTTTGACTTAACCATTTCCATTGAACCATTTTTCAGTGGGCAGGATATTTTTGCATAGTTGACATTTTATAAACAGATTTTCACCCTGTTTGAACCTAAGTTGAAGGAAGTGTATAAGCCTATAGAAGTCAGGGTGTCTCACTCCAGAAACTAAGCAGTTTCCCAAGCCTTACTCGTTCAGAATTGATTGAGATGAATCAAAGATGCTAATTTTCCAAGGGGATTTAACTTGAAAACCCACTGGAGAACATTTTCCATTTTTCCTCTAAGGACAACCTGCTATCCATTTCATACTCAATGAAAAGCTGTCTCCTGCTAGGTTTTTATTTTTATTTTTTCTGCATTTCCTATGAAAATGTTTATTCATTCTCTAAATTGTCTTCTGCTTTACTGGAAACTTAAGTGTTCCTTCAAAATAAAAGAAGGAAAACAACACCATGTATTTTATGGATTTAAAAAAATAGATCTAGGGGTGATGGAGAGAGGAGGACTGGCTGCTCTTCTAAAGAACCAAGTTCAATTTTCAACACCCGCAAGGCAGCCAGCAATGATCTGTAACTCCATTCCTAGGGAGTCTGATGTCCTCTTCTGGCCCAGCTTGAGCATTGCATGTACTTGGTGCACAGAAATACAATCAGGTAAAACACTCATACACATAAAGTAAAATTTTAAAAAGAATTTAAAAGAGCTCTCGAATTCTCATTATGTATTTATTGGCATAGCCACCTGCTTTAGTTAATGTTTATAATAGTGGCATGTTGTAATAGTTTTCTTCCATTTCCTCCCTACTGTCCTTTGGGTTGTTCTGGTCATTTATGTTGTTGATACACGGATCATAAACATCACTTCATTTTATTATTTGCTTTGCTCTCAGGGGTGGCCCTTTGATCTTCATATAAACATACGCCCTTGTAACCTGCAGGCTGTGGGCTGGAACCCCTTGCATGGTGTCCGTCAGAGAAGCCAAAATGTTGGGCACCCAGGGAAGCTGTCACTTATGTTTCAAAGAAGACAGGACCACACAGAATCTTTCCTATTGCTTGCATAGTTACCATCCTAAGTTCTATGTTCTTTCACAGAGATTCAAGTTTATATTGAGGATTTCTTTCTTCAGAAGAACTTACTTTGTTTCTTGTAGTGCAGTACTGCCATGGACAAATTGTCTATTTTCTCATTTGTATGGAAATACATTTGATTTACCTTCATTTAAAAATGTTTTCCCTTCTTTTAATTAACAGCTTTTTGGAATGCAATTCACACACTGCATATTTACATTGAAAAAATATGCAATTAAATAATTTTTAATAGATTTATGGGGCTATACCCTATAAATTTTAAAGTATTTTTTATCATCTCCAAGGAAACCTGTTCCCATTACCAGTCACTCCTTCCCCCTCCAGCCCCCACTACATTCCACTTCCCTGAGATGGAATCAGCTTCTTCAATGGATGTTCCTGTAAGCTATATTTTGTGTGTGACTTCCTTTACATGGGGGAATGCTTTGAGGTTGCTCTAACAATACTGGAAATTGATTTCTAAATGTCATTATGTGGCACAGCGAATTAGCGAGCTCTCTGGAGTCTCTTGTGTAAGGGTGTAGGTTCCCTTGATAAGGCTCTGAGCCTAGCTTTGGGGGTTGAGGTCAATGTAGGACTTGAGGGCTACACACATTTAGATATAGCAAATACTGTGTTCAGAGTTCATCCATATTAGCATGTGTGAGTATTTATTTCCTTACACTCAAGTAATATTCCATTATATGGATTTACTTTTGTATGTATGTATGTATGTATGTATCATTTGACAATGCTTGGGTAATTTTCACTTTTTGGTTCTCATGAAGAATGCAACTATAAACATTTATGTGCTAATTGTCATGTGCAGTATTTTCATGTTTTGAGAGCAGAATCGTGGGTGATAGGTTTAAGTGGACTCTACCTAGAGCACCCAGGCTGCCTCCTAAAGTGTCTGCACACTATCAGTTCCCATCAGTCTATCATGGTTCTGGTTTCTCCATGGGGCTTTTGTTCCCAAAAAGTAGTTCTGTTGGATTTTTTTGTTTATATTGCTTGTGATGTGAGTACAATGGTTTTGAAATATATGTCCCCTGTGTGCAGCGTCTTATAAATCTAACTATGGTGTTCCTTTGTGTGTACATGTGTGTATGTATGTGTTTATCCTTCAGAGTTCCTTAGTTTCTTGACTCTATGAGTATTTGTCAATTATGATGTTGGGGTCATTATTTCAGAGATACATTTTCTGCTTTGACCAACTGACCCTGACATAAGCTGGATCATTTGATGTCATCTGACTGAGTTAATGGGTCACCTCCTTATTGCTTTACAGTATAGGAGTTTGTAATTCTTTGATAGAAGCTTCAGTGTAACTTTATTGGGTAAATAGGATTTTTTGTTCTTTTTAGAAAAAAGGAGATTTGTTTTGTCAGAGTTACATTCCTGTGAATCAGTTTTTTCCTGGTACTGTGGAGGTTCATTTTCATGCATTCCTAAGTCAAGGTATAATTGTTTATATTGTGAGGCTCCATTATTAATGATAAATACTCAACATGGTCCACTGAATCTCTCTGTCAAGGTTTGCCTCCCAAAACCATTCCCAGACCCTTGAAAACTCTGGGAGTATTCGAATTTCAGGTGTGTGTATGTGAGTCACATTCATGTGTATGTGTATGCACATGTGTGTGGGTATGTTGCTGGGGAATGAACCCTGGGCTCTGTGTATGCTAGGCAAGTGCCACGGAACTATACTCCTATGCCGGCCTTAATCATTTTGGGGGATATATATTATGGGGTCTTCAGGTATTGGTGGTTTGATATTCAGTCAAAAACTTATGCAAATTTCTGTAGCTTTCTCTGTGTGTTGCATAATACCTCTAGGGCTTTTCCTCCCCGGCTCTGATTTTCTCCGTTATGCCATGAGCCTTGTGCTTATATATACCCTCATTAGGCTGCTGCTCTGAGAGATACAGGCATACACCACATCCTGTCTAACAAGTGCATTTGTTTCATAATCCTTCCCAATTTTCCCTTTCACTGTGGTGATGTCATATGTATGTTGTGGCACAATAGTTACATATGTCAGATGCATTGTCATGGCTAGAAGCTGAAAGTTCCATGGTCAATTGCCCCAGACTCTTCTTACTCTCACATTTCAAAGCTCTGTCTGCAAACATGTTGCAGCACACAAGTACATGTATGGGAGCGATCTCTGAAATTCCATTTTATCAACTTGTGTGTTTTATGGATGAGTTTCAGAATTTTTATTTGCAGAGTAAGGGAAATGGCCCAACACTTGCCATGGGCTTCGATCCCCACTTA
This sequence comes from Ellobius talpinus, assembly GCA_001685095.1. NCBI lineage: Eukaryota > Metazoa > Chordata > Mammalia > Rodentia > Cricetidae > Ellobius > Ellobius talpinus. The sequence continues at coordinate 55,252 of LOJH01000331.1, read as the reverse complement.
CACTACACTGGGTGTAGTGGCACATACCCTGACCTCAGCATTAGGGAGCACAGACAGGGAGATTCCCAAGTGCTTGCTGGCCAGCCAGTCTAGCCAAAGTGGAAGGCTCTAGGTTCAGTGAGAGCAATAGAACAAGATACCTGAGTCAACCTCTGGCCTCTATATGTGCAAACACAAGATGAATGCACACCCATATATACAACCAGCAAAACAGTTTTATATTTCATTAGTATCAAGGCAGAAGATTTAAATAGCATTGCAGTTCTTATTCTAATCATTGCATGTTAACTAGGAGATAATCCCTTCTATGGAGAAGCATCATTTTAATGATGCTGCATCTCTAAATTGAGATGTTCCATCTTGAAGCTTGGCACATCTGTATAGAAGGATGCTGAACCCATCCTCCTTGTGTCCCCACCACCAGCAGCTTGAAAATACCACTAGTGAATGTGACTTGTGATGTCTCCAGTTCAGTGGCATCTCAGTGTGGGCTGACAGCTCTTCCAAACCCGTTAACTAACTTTCCTCTTGCAGGTGGTCCAGCATGACCCATGTCGGGGTGGAGCTGGATACTGGAACAGCCTTTTCCGATTCAAGCATCTGGCAACAGGGCATTACTTGGCAGCAGAGGTAAGTAGCTGCACATGGTTTTCTCTTGGAAAGTGAAGTCACTGTGATTATCTTTCCTCACTTCCTATAGCCGCTGGACGCCTGGAAACTAAAGGGAGTACTCAGCCACCACGCCTTTCCTTCTGCCTTTCTGTTTTCTTCTATCTCGTTTCTGTAGAAAAGGAAAGTTACAAATAGCTGGCATCCTGTGGGACTTGATGGGGCGTCCTGATGAACTAGGGAGCAAAAAGGAAGTTAGAAAGTAACGTGGGTTTGTAGAGTGATTTTTCTGTTTTGTTGTTGTATATTTCTTTGCTTGTACTTGTACTTTGCTTGTACTTACCAGACCCACTCCTAACACATGTCTGATACTTGTCTGCACCGGACACATGGTTTATAAAATCAGAAGCATTGAAGCACATGGAGAACTAGAGAATTTCATAGAGAAATCTGATTACTTGGCGTTTAGAGGGAGACATAGGCATCATCAATCTTGAAAGAATATCAGGAATCAAATTAACTTTTTCTTTTCTTTTTTCTTTTTCTTTTCTTCTTTTCTTTCTTTAGACAAAGCCTTACTATATAGCTGACCTAGAAACTACTATGTAGGCCAGGCTGTGAATCCACTTACCTCTGCCTCCCAAGTGTTGGGATTAAAGTCTTGTGCCATGTGTGCCAGGCTCTCAAATTATCTTTTTGAGTCATGGTCTCCCTCAGAAGCCCAGGCTGGCTTTGAATTCTCTAGGCACTGGGACTCCCAAGTGTGAGCCACTGTATCTAACTTATGAAAGCATTTTGGGGAAAGGAAAGACTGTTGAAGGGTAGGAGGAATTTCCAGTTTTATTTTTGTTTCAAATTACGGAGCATCCTGCTGTGTAACGGATGTTGAGTTTTACTCTTTTCTGATGGAAGATACATACAATCTAGTATGCACATACAGAAGATGGACATACAGATCCCAGTAGTACGTCAAAAGACCCCACTGTTATCTGGCCCCACTTGCTCAGGATTTCCAAGGATTTGTTAGGTGTCAGTGCTGCTTCTGCCACTGGCCCTAGGAATTTGGAATCTAAATTTGTACTCCCTGGGGTGTCTGATGTTTGTACAAACTGATGATTTTGAAATGCTTAAGAAGCAAACATGAAGAAGTCTAACTTGACATTCAAAATGGAGTCTTGGGAAGAAGAGACCCTACTAAGCAACTTTAAAAACCTTTGATTGTATGGTTAAAGACTAAGGATGTTTGTCTTCTCTGTTATGTCTTCAGGTAAATATAGCTCTTTCTAGAGGCCTCCTGTTTCCTCTTTTTCTTTTATCTAAAAATAAGCAGGGTCATCAATGACTGTGTGTTGGCATCTTTATCTTAGGCCTGTACTGTTGCTCTCCTAGCAAATCTGTTGTGTTTCCCTGTCTATACTCAGAGCTGAACTGTCTATTAGTGACAGGTGGATTATTCTGTGTGTATTGTATCTGTGTGACTTGTGTCGTTGTTGTGGCATGCTGGTTCTGTGAATGGAGGGAAGGGACAACGTTCTTAGCTGTTCAAGGATGGCTGCAGGCATTGACGTCTCCTGCAGATGGGTCCTGGTCCTGGAGAAAGCAATGGATGTTTTAATTTCCTAATGATTCTTTTTCATCAGGTAGACCCTGACTTTGAGGAAGAATGCCTGGAGTTTCAGCCCTCAGTAAGTATAGGCAAGCGCCTTTGTGTATTTGTCCGGTAGGCTGAGGCCAAATCCTCTGGAGTCCATTTAAGAAATTGTCAAGTGGCCTTTGAGTGTCGGGGAAGGGGAAGGCTCAGGCTACCTTCAACAAGATTTTGTTCTGTGCTTCTTTTAAAGGAAGTCATGTCCTCCTATGGCCTGGTTGGTCCAGGCCCTGCTGGTTCTGATGCTTTTCCTATATGTTCAGTCACCTCTAAGCTGGAGAAGTGCATAGTATCTCTTGGAATATTTCTGGGTGGGAGATGGCAGTGGTCCTTGTCAAAGTTGGCCTCTTACAAACAACTGCCTTAATGCTGTGGACCTTGACCTGTGACTAATCTAGATTTTGAAGTGATAGTGAATAGTATCCTCTCTACTTCAGAGTTCACACATGAGGACTGGTACACACGGCCTCAGATGGGCCAGTCAGGTACCTAACCTCCAACCTTGCTTTTTACAAGTTGAGAAATGGGTTTTAGGTTCTGATGTGATTTGGAATTTCTATATAAAATGAATTTAGCTTTAGAGAAATCATGACCAAGTAATATTGTTCTGTGTATTCTTGGGGTATGATTATACCCATCTAGGGGCTCAAGAAGGCAGTGGTCATCTTTCATGTGCATAAGGACTTTCACAATGGTTCTCTTTGTAGAGTGCTTGATTATGCTGAATTCAAACCAAACAGAATGCCAGAAGGTTGCTGTCTGTTGGCATGTGCTGTTCTCAGTGGTTGGTCTGGTAGATGTTCTTGAGGGTACTTATTTTTCTAGTAAAATTTGAAATGGTACATCAAAGAGGGAAGTGAGGTGAAGATAACTCAAAATGAAGACATGTGAATCCTGTGTCAATGGTTAACCTTCTAGTTATGTTTGGGTAGAAGGTTGACTTTGAAAGAATCTGAGCCATCGTGGCTGAGGATTTCTGACTGTGGCTACATCGACTTATTAAGGCCATCTCCTCCTCTGACTGTGCCTCGTCTTCATTTGCCCATTGCCTTTCTGTCACTTTTACTTCTGCAGGCATTTGGAAAGCTCATCCTCCAATGCTAATCCATCTTGGAAAACAGACCTAATCCAGTTCCCTGCTAGTCTGAACCCTTGGCCTGGGCTTTATTTTCTTGTTAGACATTTCTTATCCTTGGACATTCTTTATTTAAGAGAGGAAACTGCCATGTGTGACCTCAGTGCTGCCAGCCAAGGTATCACTGAGGGAGTCTGACCTTTGGCATGAATATCAAGCCATGGCTCTTTTGAGGGTAGAATATGTCCTAGTGACATTCCCACTGTTGCTCTGGGGGATGGAATTGCTCCTTTGGGTTCTGTATATGAAAGAAAACAGTAATTCTCGGTGTGAGATAAAGTGCAGTGATCACAAGCCCAGGAAGGAGGGAAGAAAGACAGAGCTTCATTTAAATACCAGACTGATCACTGACAATCTGTGTGACTGTGAACAAGTAGCTTTCTTTCCCTGAGCCTCACTTTCCTCCTCTGGACAAGCAACATTTTCAGGTTACACGAGATCAGTTGGGACTTTAGTGTGTTCATATCCAGCAGTTTGTCTTGACTTCACAAGAGTTAGGAAAGGCCTCGGTGGATGGACCTAACATGATGTATCTCAGGGTCTTTCTGAGTCTCGCCTTTCCCCATGCCAGTGATACACCAGCAGGCTGCATGTACACCAAGGTGACATTGCTCTGATGACCCCACGGTTGCTGGGACTTGGGTCTGCATATGAAGGATGAGTGTGTAGAAAGGGTTTCATTTGTACCCAAGAGGCTGGAAGCATAGCATTTGTTTCTGTAGGCTTTGAGAGAGCCCTGTTTTCTGCATTGCCGCTTTAGCTTGGGAGTGAGAATGGGAAGTCTAGAGTCATATAAACCTGGGTAAAATGCCCTTTTCTCACCTGCTCTTGGTTTTCCTAGAAGTTGGCATCAATGATGTGTTAGACCTATCTAGCTGTGTGCTGCTCCTAAAATCGATGGCCACTTGCCTGGTCCCAGAGAAAGTTAGAAGACCAACCTGAGGCTTCTTCTCTGCTACTCATCACATTTGTGCCTTTCTTCCCACTAGGTGGCATATGCTGACTGTATACCAGATTGTGTGGCTGGGTTCCTTGCTAGACAGAGAAAGCTTACTGAAGCCACAGTTTTCTCTAGACCTGCTGGAGTCTCTGAGCTGTCAATGCCTTAACCAAGCCCTTAGTTATAGCTGGTTCAGACTCTGTGTTGAGAGTGTGTATAGAACACTTCAGGTGACGAGAGTTAGGAGGGAACAGTTTCCAAGTATTCTCCCCCAACCAAAGGCACAGAGAACTTCTTAATTGAGTTTTTATTTGTGGTTTGTTTTTTCAGATAGGGTCTTGCTATGTTGTCTAGGCTAGTCTTGAACGCTGAGGATCAAGCACCACCACAACCTCCACCAACCCCCAGTCTCTCCAGTAGCCCTGTTATCTGAGATTATAGATCTATATAAGAGTAAAAGAACTTTCACTTACTTATTTACTTATTTGTTTGTGGAAACAAAAGTTAGACCTCAACCTTGTGGACCTGAGTTTCCTCACATTCTTTCTGTTTCCTTTGAGTTGACTTCCTGGTCTTGATTGCTGTGTATTCCTGGTACTGTCTTTCTCTGCATTTGGGCAAGAGGTGACATTTCAGCCAGACAGAAGCCAGCCAGAAATGAGGAAACCATGTTTTCCCAGCAGGCGCAGGGCATGTGGTCTGGCACTGAAAAGAATTGCCCGTGTGGTTTCTGAGCTGAAAGAGAAGCAGAGCCCATCTGAGCAGGCATTCAGGCTAAGCCCACTTGCGAACATTCTCTGGCACATGGACTTTGCTTTGGAGATGAGAATGTGTCTTAGAGTTGCCCAGTCATCATTGTTTATCAGGGTTTAATGGGAAGGATTTTCTTTCATTTCAACCAAATCCCACTGTAGCATGAGAGGCCTTTTGCTTTGTCATCAGTAGCCTTCTTAATCAATGACCAGTGTGTTCTTCAGGACTAGAGTGACTTGTCAAACTCAGGGACACTTAGATCCGGGTTTATTTTATTTCTTCTCCTAGGAAATACTTGTGTCTTATTTTTGGTAGACAACCATTGCTATAAATTAACACCACCACAAATAACTAGTTTCACGGGCCAAGCTTCCTCAAGTGCTCTGCTCCCCAGCTGTTGCTCATGGGTGTGGCTGTATGGAGTGAAGATCTTGGATGCATTATAATAGCTTTTTCTATAGTCCCTTCACAGGGTTGGGACATTTGTATGATGACACAGAGAAGTTGAGAATAAATAGTTTGGGGTCAAGTGGCCGATGGTCACCTTGTAGGTCTACTCTGAAATTGTGGTCCTTCTCCTGCCAGCTGCTGACACTCACTGTTGCTCCTCCTCTCTTCCTGTGGACTGTGGCATGATGGTGGTAAATGAGGCTTTCACCTACAGAGCCCCTCACTTGATCCCTTTTCTTTTCAGGTGGACCCAGATCAGGATGCATCTAGGAGTAGGTTGAGAAATGCCCAAGAAAAAATGGTATACTCTCTGGTCTCCGTGCCTGAAGGCAATGACATCTCCTCCATCTTTGAGCTAGACCCCACAACTCTTCGTGGAGGTGACAGCCTTGTCCCAAGGTATGATTTTAAAATTCCTTATCCTATGAGAATCAGGGCTAGTCTTGATGGTCTGGATGTGTTTCTTGAAATCCAAAGCATCATGGCCTTTTCTTGAAGCACTTTTGAAGGAGTTGGTGAAACATTTGGACTGACCCCAACATAACATTGAGATATGTATGCCTCATCAATGGAAAGTTATTGGTGATTGAGTAAAAAGTACTATATTTATGAGGCTGGAGAGATGACTTATGGGTTAAGAGCCCCAAGGACCCAGGTTTGGTTCCCAGCACATACATGGTGGCTCCCAACTGTCTGTAACTCCAGTTCTACGGGATCTGATACTCTTTTCTAGCCTCTGTGGGCAATGCATGCATGATGCACGTAAACTCATGCAAGTGCACATACACATACACATAGACATGATACTTCTTTATTTACAAGTCCTGTATTGGGGTTGGAGAGATGGCACAGGAGATAACATGCTTGGCATCCAAGCTAAATGACCTGAGCTCGAGTCCCTAGGTCTGAAGTAAAGCTGTATGCATCTGTAACCCCAATGCTTTTCTGACAAAATGGCAGGTTGAGACAGGAGAGTACCTGGAAGCTTAAGAGCTAGTAGCTTGGTGTATCAGTAGTCTAGTGTATCTGTGGAGAACAAGAGACTGTCCCAAGCAAGGTGTGGAAGGTGAGAGATGACACCCAACTTTGGTCTTTGACTTCTATACTCATGCAGGCACACACACTGTACACATTACACACACTCACACACACACACTGTACATACTGCACTCACACTCATACACACAATTTAAAAGTGCTATTTAGGCTGTTAATACATATCTCTGGCAGTTCTGTATTTTAATGCCTTTTTCGCCTTCCCAAAAGTTGGATAATCTCTTAGTAAACTGGATAAATAATTGAAAAGAAACTTTTAAAATTTGAAAATCACTGTGTGCATAGTAAGTTTATTTAAAATATTGAAAAGTTAGACTCATGGGGTTATTTTTTTGCATTTTACTCAATGTAACTATTACTTTTGTTGCCTAAGAATGTGTTTTCATATTGTATTGTGAATGGAAGAGCCAAACTTTAAACAACTTTCAGTGTTGTGTATGATGTGTGTGTGTGTGTGTGGGTGTGCACACACTGTGTGAGGGTACTGATAACGACAGTGTTCCTGCAGGGAGCAGGGGTCAAACTCAGAGGCCATCCTTTTTATTTTAAAAAGTTTTAGAGTTATTTATTTTAATTTTATGTGTGTGGATTTTTTGCCTGCATGTCTGTCTGTCTGTCTGTCTGTCTGTCTGTCATTTACTTATTTATTTTGAGGCAGGGTCCCACTATGTTTCCTTGGCTGGCCTGGAACTCACCTAGACTTCCTGCCTCTGCTTCCAAAGTACTGGGATTAAAATTGTACACCAACACACCTTGTCAAATCTGTTCTTACTAAATTCAACAACAATATGACTATACCATCCATTGATTTCCAACTAAGTAGCTGTATGTATGAAGCACAGTGCTAAGTAGATACCATACTCATCTTACATAATTTATAGTTTTATCATATTTGAAGTCTTGTGAGGTAGGTATTATTCACCCTTTTATAGAAAGACACGGGGACTCAGCGAGTTTAAGCAAAGTATCATGCCAGAGTCCTTTGGTAGAACCCATATTGGTAAATGGCTGAGGCAGAGTGTCTGGACGTTAATCTCACTCTTCAGCTCTGCAATGGGTGGCAGGTGTCTCCCTGGTGTTCACTGGATTTCCATGAGGCCCCTCACTGAGTCCACCTTTGTGTTTCATTGTGTCTGCCTTGCTACTTTCCTGATCAGCATGGGGTAGGGCTAGGGGGGTATAACATCATCCCCTGTGTGATGGCTGTCACAATTCGGAATCCTTGACTTGTGCTCATGGCTATTCCTGTCCTTCTAAGAGGGAGAAATGGAAGGCATTGCCCATAGAGAACCATACCTTACAAGGTGAGACGGCCTCCCTTTGCTGTTGAATCAGATTTCCTAGTTATTAAGCTCTGTTGGCTTGTTCATCCCTTGAGAATCTGAGGGAGGCTAGAGTCTCCAGCTCTTAGACTTCTTTTCTGTTTTCTCTACCATGATGTTCCCTGAGCCCTGGTAGTGGTTGGATTAATCACAGATATCCCATTTAGGGGTGAACGTTGTCCCTTATTCTCAGCATTCTGACCAGTTACACCTTCTTCCTTGGACTTCTGTCTACCACAAAAAGAAGCTTTTATGATCAAAGTTGAGGGCAGCTTTAATCTACTGGAGGTCTATTGGTATAAGCATGAATGTTTAGAAGGCATGTTGATCACATGACCATTTAGCAAAAACATAATAGCAGATTTTGCTCCAGGGCCTATGGCATTCCTAGCCATTCATGAACTTTTGACCTGGGTACAAGGCATGAAATTTCTTCCTGTGGAGCAGACCTCAAATCCAATCAGAAAAGTGGCTAGCCTATAACAGTTGTGTCACTATTGCACAAGTGGGCATATCATCCCTGTCAGGTTGGTGCTATAACATGAAGGGTCCAGCAGCACGTAAGACTTCTTCTCCTGTAACAGCCTTGATAGTACCTTCTGTTACCATGAAAGTGGCTAGCAGGGAGAATATGTCCTGGAAGGTTTGAGATTGATTTCCCTCTGTCTTAGAGCCAGATCATGTAGTATCTTGAGCAACAGACTCTTGCCATGTGGTTATCCTGGGTAACCAAGGGCAATGGCGATAATTTGTGTTACTTTAGAGAGCACTGGGATTTTTCTTTACCAATAACTCACAGGGAGGTATCCTATGCCTTGTTCATTTAATAGCCCAAGTCTTCTGGAAGCAACATTGTCCTCTCATACAGGATAATTCTGTTCAAACTATTTTTTTTGTTGGATTTTAAAATGAGCTCACTAGCTGACAGGTTTCCATAAGGCCTTTTCATAGATTTTGAGTTTTGGTTATATTCCACTACACCCCTTCCTCTCTCCCATGTCCCTCCCCCTCCTGTTCACATTCAGTCATTTAATTCTCAAACTCCCCCTACTTTCATTTCACGGCGTTCTACTGTCTGTACACTTTTTTGTTTTTAAGTTGGCTTGTGTTGAGGTAGGCTTTCCTGTAGTATTTCATATTCTTTTTCTTGGGGTAGTCGTCCCCTTCTCCCCAATCTTTGGAATATGTTGATGTGCCCCCAACTTCACCCCATCCCCACTTTCCTTCACCTCTTGATGTAGGACACCCTTTCCTCCCCTGTGGTCTTTCACCTCATAGTTCCATTTCACCTGAGTCTACCTCTCCCTTAACATCCTCTTCCCCTACAAAAAGGCCTCTTTCTTCTTTCCTGCCTTCCACCTCCACATTAAACAGGCAAAACAAAAGATCTAAAGCCAGGATCTGCCTATGGGAGAGAAGAACATGAGGCGTTTGTGTTTCTGGGTCTGGGTTACCACACTTAGTATAATTTTTACAGTTCCATCCTTTTACCTACAGGTATCATTTCTCTTTGCAGATGATTAATATTACCTTATGTACATAAACAGCATTTTTCTTATCTACTCATCTATTGATGGACATCCAGGTTGAGTCCTGCTTTCTAGGAGAGCAGCTGTGAACATGGATGTGCAGGTGTCTCTCTAGTACAGTGATTCTCAGCCTTCCTAATGTGCAAACGTTTATTTAATTCAGTTCCTCATGTTGTGATAACCCCACCCATAAAATCATTTCATTGCTACTTCATGACTTTAATTTTTCTACTGTATGGATTGTAATGTGATATGCGACCCCTGAGGGGGTCGTGACCCACAGGTTGAGGACCACTACTCTAGGAGGCTATAAAGCCATATGGTTAGGAATAGTATAGCTTAATCATATGCTAGTTCTATCTCTTGTCTTTTGAGAAACCTCCAGATTGATTTCCAACATGGATGAACTAGCTTACACTCCAACCAACAATGTTTAAGAGTCCCCTTTGCCACATCCACCCCATTAAGGTCTAATTATTTTATGTGTGACACATTTACTATATATGTAGGCCGCATTTATTACCTGGTGACTTTTCAGTTATTTGTACTCTGGCCTGCACAGGAGGGATATCTTCGTGAATGTTTGCATACAAATTTTTGTGGTCCCATATTTCTCTTGAGTCCATATCTAGAAGCAGAGTTGCTGATTGTAGGGTAATCTTGAGTTTAACCTTTGATGAGCTGACAGGTTGTCTCTCAAAGTAGATACAGCACTTCTGTTCCCATCAACAAGCACCTGAGGGTTCCAGTTCTCACCAATATTTGTCACCATTTTATTTGAGTCATCCTAATTAGTGTGAAGTGAGATATCATTGAGGAAGGGGTTTACATTTCTCTAATGGTCAGTAATGTTGATCCTCTTTTCAGGTGTTTACCTTCTCATACTCCTTGTCATTTTTCTTAGTTACACATCCTCTTACTCTTGAGTTATGTTTCCAGATGCAAACATCTGATCCATGAAAATCAAATGTCTTCTTACATGTTGTTTTTCCAGTCTTTAATGATGTCCTTAACAGGTTCAAGTTATTTTTCTGTTTGATTCTATTTTGGATTCTTACCTAAAAAGCCATGACCACAAGATTTTATAGTGATATTTTCTTCTAAGATCTTTATTTTCATTGTTTACACTTAGATTTTTGATACATTTTGAAATTGTTTAAAACATATTTTGAGGTAGGAAATACTGCATTTTAAAAACTTCCTTTCTCCATGTAAATAGGTGTTGGTCTGCATAACTCAGGAACATTGTAGCTTAAATAATTCTCCAGTTTCCACGTTATGACAATTAGTGAATTTTCTTAGGTTTTATCATTGAAAGTCTGTGCTCAGGGATTGTCAGGCTAATGAAGAACTGAAAGATGTGATTTAAAATATCACACTGTCTACGAGAATCTTCTTGATTGCATTCCTTGGCAAAGAGGGAACCAGGAACTCATCAGCTTGTGTTCCCCAGTGACTTAGAAATCCCCATAATCCCAGGAGGAAGGCAAGTTTAAATTTCTAGTCGGCTGGCTAAGTGGTGTTGACTGGTTGAGACCCCTCCTCTGTTTTCTGTGCATTAATTATTGCTTCTTGTAGGCCAACTTTCTTTGTGAGCAGGTGTCCTCACACTAATTCTAAGCTTAGAAACAAGAGGCGAGGACTCACATTCAGCCTCGAGATAATAGCTCTGGCATGGTCTGCCAGTGTGTTCATTTATGATCTTGTTGGATCTTTGCCTTAAATTTTTTTGCTTCATTCTCATCCTTAGCTGCCATCCTTAGAGACAGAGGAAAGTAGGGCCTCTTATCCATTGATCATGTGGAATCTAAGTGACCTTAGGAGTAACACATTCCTTTCTCTGCATATAAAAACTCTACTGTGGAAGATGGCAGTTGAAAGAACACATGACAACCAAAAAGAACAGCATTAAGATACCATCCATGACTGTGTGTGCTAACCTATTAGGTCATTTTAAAATTGTGCTGTATTTTTCTTATTACAGATTGCAGTATATAAAGTTAGACATGTACACAAGAGGTATCAGCAATTGCATTTTTTTTAATAGTCAGTGGGAAAAGAATTCTTCAGAGTCAAATAAAAGGGATAATGACCAATCTTGGATATATTGAATCAGATAATAAAATTGCAGTATGCATGAGTTAGATAATTTAAAGAGCATTGGAAGGACATCTACTTGTATGACTCTTGTGTACTTATCCCAACAACATGGCTTTGGAGTTAAGGATTAGGATTATTTGTCATAGGACTCTATGGACTATAATTATCCAACTAAAACTATGCTCCGAGTTTTGGTTGTACTCTAAAAATACAGAAAATGAACCAAACTTACTCAATAGGGAAAAAATGCAAATACCCCTGTTTAATATCTTGTTCGGTTCATGTTAGTCACAGTAAATAGCACTAGGGTTTCCCTCTTCTGGCCTTGAAATGTTCAGGACAGTTTCAGCAAAAAAAGTCCAGGTCTACTGAAGGTTTACGACTGCGCTTGGGCTCTTCCATGAATGTGGTATGCATAGGTCCTAAGTGACTCTGCCTTCGAATGATTTTCACTTTACCTGATCTGCCCCTGGTCTGCCAGTGTCTAAAGTTCCAGTCCAAAGTCATCACGGTTTCCTGTAACAGAATGCTTTCATGTTTTGAATCCTCCTCACCTGTCTCCTGATTTGCTTTTTAGCGCCTGTTTCCTGTCGCTGCTGCTTGCTGGGTGTCCTCTCCTCTTGTCTCACTAAAGGAGTGGCTATTCTTGAACGGTGAAGCGCCTTCCATTGTTTTCTACTATTTCAGAAGTGCAGCCGCATTGAACAATGTCTTAAACATGATGCATGTTCATCATATAAAGAAATAACCATAAAATAAATCATGTAGAGAAAAATAAGCAAGTAGCAACTATATATGATTCAACTATTCAGAGGAAATCAGCTGCACTTAAGGTCCTGGATTCATGTAGGTTCTAAACAGGTTTCTGGGCACAACTGTAACATGTGATTTGTCATACGTGGAACTGTGAGCTACTTTGAATTGACCTTAGTGGAACTCTGTGTTGTGGATCTGTTTTCAAATAAGTGATTATCACCTGTTACCATTTTAAGAAACTGACATTCCATATACTGTAATGGACTAGGTCCTTATGGACATTAGATGGTGCAGTTTTGTCTTACAACTAACACTTGACTGAACATCTTTGTAGCACACCCTGCACCTGTGCTGTTTTTCTTCTGGAAAAATCTAAAGTTGGAGTTTGTAAATGAAAGCAGTCATTTATGTTCATGTGTTTGTATTTCATTTATCATGTTGTCCCAACAACCAGACTCCGTTCTAGAGTTGTGACTATTCCGTTCTAGCCAGCAGTGCTCAGGGAGTGCAGCTCAGTGGTATAGCTAGTATCTAGAATGTCAGGCCCTTGAGCAGTCCTGTCACTAAAACAAAACACCTACCCTAAAAGCTTAGGAGAATTCCTTTCTTCTACGTACTAGCTTTTCCCAGCCTTGGGATCTGAGGAATGTGATAGGAAAAAAATAGCACTTTCTTCTGTATTAATGATGTACTAGGTTGAGTGTTTATCTGCAATTTATATGTTAGCATTAAAGTGTTGCCTGTGTCTGTCCCATTTTCATTATTCATGTTTCTTACTGATTTGTATGAGTTCATTGTGTGTATGGATCAGTAACTTTTAAAGTCTGTTTTGTTCTTTTGTTTTTCCAGGCTACTATTTTTCCTTTAGTATGGTGCATGGTAACCACATTATCATAACCCCAAATGTCCTTCTGTCTGAAGTTTTTTATTGCTTCCCTTTAGAAACTCCTATGTCCGTCTCCGACACCTGTGCACAAATACCTGGGTTCACAGCACAAACATTCCCATTGACAAGGAGGAAGAAAAACCTGTGATGCTGAAGGTAAGTCCAGAACGTGGCCTCATGCTCTGATAAAAGGGCTCCTTTGATGGCAGATGGGGAGATAGGGAACTTTGGAGAATTTCCCTGTTGCTTTGTTTCTTTTAGCTTTGGTAAGAGTACAGTCATGACCAAACTTGATGTGATGAAAAAATTTATTCCAAGGGATCAAACACCTGGGTGAAGCCAACTCAGAGATTTGAAAATAAACAGGCCTTTTCTTTTATTCCCTTGCTGTTGAGAAATTCATTTCATGTCTGCCATGGCTTTGGCTATGGGAATGCCTGCTTGTGTCTTGAGATACATTGATATTTGGTTGATTCCCCCCGCATCTTCAGTATTTTTCTCTCTCAGTGTATGTGATGAGTATCCATTCTTTGTGCATCTAAAGGAGATTTCCCACCACTGTTTACCATCGCTCCTTTTCTCCACCAGCTACGAAGCTTCTATGGCATGAATACATGCGGGATTTTTCTTTTGAGAATTTTTTTCCCTTATAGGTGTGTTTAGGTTTGCAGAAAAATTAAAAGAATGGTACAGTGTTTATATTTTTTAGAGTCAGTAATTGCCATTTTATATATTTACTTTTTCTATTAATAAAATGTTACTTAATTATAAGTTGTTCCTATTGCATGTATTTACCCTCATATTTCCTTCTGCCCTTTTCCTTTCTTACCATACAGTGTATATTCACATGGAAATAGCTCTTTTTTAATACAGTAGTACCATGCGCAATGAATATATGCAATGCAGATGTAGCAAATTGTTTAAAAATATAATAGCCCTCCCCCCTTACTACCTCACCAGTCCCCACAAAACTACTTTCCTAATTGGAGAACATCCTTCTAGAAGTTTCCTGTGTCTACTTGATACTAATGCCAAGAGAACTCCAAGTTCTTTGGATTGCCCAATACCCTGTAAACAAAGCGTTTGATTAGTGCCTTACTTTCCCAGTCAAGATTACCATATGACAACTCCCTTGACTTTCAGATTGGTACCTCTCCTCTGAAGGAGGACAAGGAAGCCTTCGCCATCGTTCCTGTTTCTCCTGCTGAGGTTCGGGACCTGGACTTTGCCAATGATGCCAGCAAGGTGCTGGGCTCCATTGCTGGGAAGCTGGAAAAGGGCACCATCACCCAGAACGAAAGGAGGTGAGTGCTTCCCACAGGTGCTGACACAGCAGTCCTCCTCTGTGACTTACAAAAGCCCTGGGGGAACAAGACAATCAGGACTCTGAAGAACTGTGTGAGCGAGAGGCAGGCCTGAGCTTTCATGGGCAGCTGCGCTGTATGATGTCCAGAAATGGGTGCTTTTGTACTTACCTGTGCTTGGTTTTGTTTCAGAGTCATGTTATGTAGCTCAGTTGGCCTCAGCTGTGGTTTCGAGGGTGCTAGGAAGCATGAGTCCTCTTCCCTTTACCTTGTTCCTAATGCTTGAACCTATAGGCAAAGCTTTTAGTCTGTAGAAGTTTGAACACTGCCTTTAGCAAACTCTGCTCTCCTAAGGTCTGTCACAAAGCTGCTGGAAGACTTGGTTTACTTTGTCACGGGCGGAACGAACTCGGGCCAAGATGTGCTGGAAGTAGTCTTCTCCAAGCCCAATAGAGAGCGGCAGAAGCTGATGAGGGAACAGAATATCCTCAAACAGGTCTGTGTGCCTTGGTGACCTTCGGGGTTAGCCTTGTGAGAAGCCTGTGGGATCTGTGTTCATGCGAAGAGACATGGATGACTCTCATCCAGAATATGTAGTATGGATTATTGTTTGTTAAAAAAGTATTCCTTTCTTAGAGTAGTTTTCAGTCTATAGCAAAATTTAAGTGGCAGACAGTATCTTCCTGTATCCCCTGCCACAGTGTCTGTATCCTGAAGCAGAATGGAGCTTGTATCATATGAACATAGATTGATGTATAGTTTATGGTCCTCTCTTGGTGTTGTACATGATTTTTGTTTTGTTTTGTTTTGGTATGTGTGTACTATCACAGTATCATTGCCCTAAAAGTCCACAGAATATTTTCATTGTCCCCTAAATTTTCTGCTCCACCTAGCCATCCATTGTTCCTCCACTACCCTTGGCAACCACTCCTCTTTTAATTGTGTTCATGTTTTCCTCATTCAGTCTGCCATGTAGCTGGAACTGTGTAGCTTGCAGGCTTTTCAGCTATGTTAGGCTCTCCATGTCTTCTTGTGGCTCAGTACCCCAGTCCAGCTGATAGGTACCATCCTTGCTGAGCATGAGCCATGTGGGTGTTCACTTATTAGGTACCCTAAGAAGCATTCAGGTAGTACTTCTATGTCATTCCAAAATAGTATAGTGTGTCACAGTTCCTTATGGTTACTTCATATGTTTAGGGAATTTGCGATATTTGACAAACCCAGCAGGCCTATATTAACTCTTATGGACAGCTGTAGTGATCACTTCTAAATGTTTCCATAAACATGGAGTGCTAGTTTACAGAAGTATCTAGATGGCATTTGGTATGTATGAGTCACCTTTCTATCACTGTGACAACATACCTGGCAATAATCTTATAGAGAAAAGGTCTGCTGTGATTCCAGTTGCAGGAGTTTCGGTCCATGGTCACTGACCCTGTCACTATTGGCCTCTGGTGCAGTGCATGATGGTGAGGAACCTGTGCTGGGGCAAAACTGCTCTCCTCTGCATGAGGAAGCAGAGAACTTGCTTCCCTGACAGGCCTCTTCTATGGAACCCATTCAGCTGTGAATCCACCCAATCAGATCAGAGCCGTAGTAACCCAGTCACTTCCCAAAGGACTCACCTATTAACACAGCCGCATCAGGGACCAGGCCTTAACTATGAACTTCTAGGGTCCTTTAAAATTCTGAGTATTGACAGTGTCAAGTAAACAGACAGATTCAAGGGAGGAGCACGGCAAATCCAGGTATAGGACGCACGCTGAATACACACAGTGCATTCTCTAAAGCTGCCGGAGAATTGCTTAGTGTTTCCTTGAAACCTGCTGGCAGCCAAAATGAAGAGACTAGTTACAAAGACCCATACTTCTCCATGAGAATTTGGCGTGTGGAAATCCTCCTTCCTGTTGGGCTGTGAGAGACAAAATTCATATTTCAGCAGGGTTTGAAGTCAAACAACAGATTATATCCAGATGTTTCATGTGTTGAATCCCAGATTAGAATTCTGGCTTAATGTCCTTGTTCATTCCCACCATAGCCATCCCGTGAGGGGTTAAAACAGTGTTGGTCAGTTGCATAGGACACTGTGTTTCTGAGGTTTACAATTGCTGTCCGTTTTAATCCTCACAATACTTAAGTACTATAGATGCTGCACTTTTCCCAGTGAGAGAACTAGTTTCCTTTGGCCATGATCTGCACTATTAGTCAGTGTTCCCTGAAATCAAATCAATCTAGTTGATAGCAAAGAATTACATTCATTTTGGTCTTACTAGGATTGTAATCCAGGAGACACCAAATCCAATGGTCTTCAGCAGGCACTCAAAGTTTTACGAGATAATGGCTGTTTTTATAGCCTAAACCACAAGCAGGTTGGCTAATTGCATCCTGTCCATGGAGACTTGTGCTTGGTGTGGCCAAGGTCACACTGTCTTACAGGAAAAGGGTTGGATAGTCTCATGAAACCAGGCAGATTGTTTCCAAACTGTTATGAAATTCACTGAATCTCCTTCTAGGGATTGCATGCCAGCTCTGTTTGAGGTCAGCCTGTGCCTGCTTGGGCATGCACAGACAATTGAGGTCAAAATTAGACTGTGGATGTTTGGGAAATCTGGCTTAGCAAGTCCTCACAACTTCAGTTTTAGTGCCTGGATCATTGCTAATCTGTTTTTTATTTTCTCCCTGGCAGAAGTCATAAAGGTATACAATTTCAACCTAAAATCCCCTCCCCACAGTCTGCTAAATGACGCTCTACCATGTGTGTAAGGACTGATGAGGTCTAGGTGTGCTGAATATATAGAAACCCAGCCCTGCTGATTGACTGATGTAGGTTTCAATTCTCATGATGAGTTTCAATAGAGAAAACCTTTCTGAGTAATCCTGCTACTCCTATAGGTGTGTCCCTTCCTGGAGGGCGAGTTAGAGTTTAAAGCACACAGTGATGGCAGACTGCTCTTTCTATTTACAAACAGATCTTCAAGCTGTTGCAGGCCCCCTTCACAGACTGTGGGGATGGCCCGATGCTACGGCTGGAGGAGCTGGGGGACCAGCGCCATGCTCCTTTCCGACATATTTGCCGACTCTGCTACAGGGTCCTGAGACACTCACAGCAAGACTACAGGAAGAACCAGGTAGGGATTAAGATGGCTAGGAAATAAATGTTGGGTTCCTCCCTGACGTTCTGTGCTTTACTCGTGAGTTTTAGGTGATATATACCTTTGCATTTAAAAGGGCAGGGAATAGTCAGTCCTCTGTTAAATTTGCCCCTAAAAAGGAAGGGGATGGTTGGCGAGTTTGGGAAGAGCATGTATCCCAGAGCCTTGAGAAAGATACTAGAGAAGCATCACAGTTTCTTGTAAACGTGTGTAATTTTCAGGTGTCAATTTACAAATAAGAAATAGAAAAGATACCAATAAATCTCTTCTGTGAACACATTTCAGTGAAACTTATATTTCTGAGATTGGTGTTACATTTGCAGTACATGTATGTGGAGCATATGTGTGTGTGTGTTCTGTGTGTGGTATATGTGCATTTTGTGAGTGTGCACACCCATGCCTGTGGAAGTCAGAGGAGGGTATAAGGTGTTACACTCCATCACTCTCTACCTTGCTCCTCTGAGATAGGATCACTCACTGAACCAGGAGTAGTGCTGACAGCCAGTTTGGAAGCTCTAGTGAACTTTGTCTTCCCCCAGCCCAGAACTAGAGTTGCAAGTGTCCTTGGCAATGTCCAGCTTTTGTGTGGGTGCTGGGTGTTCATGTTAGAGTCTCATGCTTGTGCAAAAAACGCTCCACCACACTGAGCCACTTCCCTAACTCTGCTGTATGTTTTCATGCCATGTTCCCATAAGGCTTAGGCACGAAATGATTTCATGTTTAAGGAATAGATTGTTTTCCTCCTACCCTCCATTCATGACCTCTACCTTTGCAGGCTAGTTTTTCTTGACTATAGTTCTAGATCATTTTTGCTGATGTTCTAACAAAGTGATTGTATGTATATGTATATATTATATGCAGATTTGCATTTTGTCCATAAATAAAGGTATCTCTCTCATTTTCTTTCTTTCTCTGTCACACATACACACACAAATATGATACACACTCTTCCGATGAAGTTAATGGTGTAATAAACAGCATGGAGACTCTAAAGACACTGAGAGATGTGTTGATGGATCATTGACTCTCAGCCAGCAGTGATTCTGTCCCATTCAGAACTGTGACAGTGTCTGGAGACCCTTCTGGATGTTACATCTTGGGAGCACTCATGGTATCTAATGGGTAGGAACAGAGACACTTTGAAATACCCAGCAGCACCTAGGGCATCCCTACTCAACAAAGAGTGATCTAGCTTCATGTCAGTGGTGCTAAGACAGGACAACCAGCTTCTTTGTAGCATTGAGGGTGCACAAACTGGCAATTTTATCATTCTTGAGGTCTGCCACTGTGTCTGGATTTTAAGTTTGAACTTTCTTTGTAGTTAAAGGCTTTCATTATTGTGAAGATAACCTTAATGTTTACTGATAATTTAGAAACATAACCATGCCAGCAGGCTGCAGATTTTTTTAAGTCTACCTCCAACACATTCATACCAGAATACATACAGCCTGCCTCTGTCTTTCATTCTTTAGATGAAGGGATAAGAGTATTGTAGTATGTGTCAAGACGTAGCACTTGTAGACAAGGAAACCAAACTAGTCCTTGTTGCTGTTGCTGCTGCTGGATTGGATATTAGTAGTTTATGGATCATGTGGCAGGTGGCAGAGCTGTACCTCTGAAGTCTCAACCATGCATCCTTAGGGATAGACTGCATGTGACCTGTGTCTGCTGCCTTATACCTGAGTGGCTGCTGGATTAGGACTTAGGGGAACAATTTACATCCAGTTTGAAGAACTACTTCAATCTTAAGCAAGCAAACAGTCTTTCTTGGATAGAACTATCTTAGAAAGCTGTGTGTGTGCGCGCGTGTGCGCGTGTGTGTGTATGTGTGTGTGTCCATCCCCGTGTGTTTGTGTTTGGAAGTGAGAGGTGTGGGGAGGGAGGAGGGCAAACATTCTACCAGGGAAATATCTTTAACTAGAAACTAAGTCCTCTCAGAAGGGGTTTCCTTGGTTCTGCAGATATCTCTGTAAAATATGATGTTTGATTTGCAAAGCCAAGATAGATCCATGCATTTATGGATATGATTGATCATCCTAGATCTTCCTGACTCTCTTATACCTATTGGTGTTCTTTTTCTTTTCCTTCCTTCCTTCCTTCCTTCCTTCCTTCCTTCCTTCCTTC